>JXCR01103814.1:180918-228539 GCA_002079205.1 Phalaenopsis hybrid cultivar | reverse complement strand
CCCCCCCCCCCTTTGTGCCACTTTGCATTCTTCCATGCCATTCTACACCATTAGTGATTTATTTTTTTTATAGTTTTGAGTTTTTGTGGTGAGTTTAAGTGTGAATTCTTCTCTAAGGGTATTGAAGATGGAGAGAACTGGCTGATTTCTTCCTCTTGCATTTCCTAAGAGAGGCTACAAGGGATTTGCTTTGAGAAAGAGTTTAAGATAAGTGTTGTTTATTTATTATTATTGTATGAACTTCCTTTTATATATAAAATTTGTGTTTTATTGTATTTTTCTCAAGAAGTCTGAGTAGTTTCCTTTATCTATCTCCGTACTTTGAGATATACTTTCTTTTATATATGAAATTTGTGTTTTGTTGTATCTTTCTCATGAAGTTTGAGTAGATTCATTTATCTTTCTCCCTACTCTGAGATATGATGAAATGAAGAGATAATTTGGATGTGTCAATGTTAAAATATAAAATAAATTGTGATGGTTTTTTCAACTCAGCTCTTAATTTACTTTTCGATCTAGCCAATTGAATTGTTAAAATATGTTGTGAAATATATGATCCAGGAAATGGAGTATGAGTTCTACAGCTTAGTGAGAATCATATTTAAGTCCATGAAGGAGTAATTCGTTCATGGAATTAAGTACAAATAAATAGAGAAATATACATTGTTGGGTGTAGAATTGGAAATTTTTAGAGCGATAGGCTAGAACCCTTAATTAGATCTTAGTGTTTAAGAACTAAAGCGTGAGTTAGCCTTCAAGGGAAGGGAAGTGGGAGCTTAGGAGTGGGAGCGAGTATCCTCTTAGCTTAGCCTCGAATTTAGGAACTAAACCTAAGATTAGTCAATGATTTTCTATAACACTGAATCAGTGTAGAGTATTAACATTGCTCCTATTTGGAACAATACATATTTACACCAATTATCTCATCTCATTTCACTAAAAACTCATTGTAGTGAGAAAGATGTTATTCCATATTAGAAAACTTAATCACATAAACATAGTTTAGTAGTTACTATTTTAAGCTCTGCATTATAATTTTGTTAGTAGTTAATAATTTAGTTTTGATAGCATCTCAAACATTTTAAATTAGTGACAGTTAATTCATTTTATTTCTGTGAATTTCTTAGTTAATTTATCATTTCAAATTTAAACCTTCCTTGTGGGATCGATATTTGGGACTTAAATAAGAAGTCTTATATTACTTGATAACGATACATATACTTGTATAGAATCCCAGCATTAAGTGGTTAACGTTATTATCCAAAAATACCACAACAAATTTTTGACACCGTTGTAAAGCGGAGTCAACTTTATAAATTTTACACAGCTATATTTTGTCGGGATCAGTTTTCCTGCAAATAATCTCAATATAGTATTATATAATGAACTTCTTATCCAAGTTTGAATTTCTTTCTTATAATCCTTCGATTATGTCATATTTTCATTTTCTCTTTGTTGATTTCTGCATTATCATATGCTTCATTTCTAATCTCTTTAAGTTCATTGAGCTGCATATTTTTTTCTCACCAGCATCCTTTCGATTAAAATTGAATTGTATAAAAGCACAAATTGCTTTATGTTCCAACTCTACTCGTAAGTGGAATGTTTTACCAAAAACAAGTCTATATAAGGACATTCCAATAGGAGTCTTATAGTCAGCTCTTTATGCCCATGATGCAGTATCTAATCTAGCAGACCAATCCAATTTTTCAGGATTTACAACTTTTTCTAAAATTTGCTTTATTTCAATATTTAATATATCTACTAGACCGCTAGTTTGGGGATGATAAACAGTAGAGAATCCATGCATAATATTATATTTTCTAATTAATTTCTCAATCCTCTTATTCCTAAAATGAGATCCTTCATCAGTAATAATCACTCATTGTAAAAATGTTTTTATTTAAAAATTTTGAAACACTTCGAGCATCACATTTAGGTACATCAATAGCTTCAATCCATTTGGACATATAATAAATAGCAAGTAATATAAATAAATTTCCAAATGAACAAATAAATGGTCCTATAAAATCTAATCCCTCACATAAAACATTTCAACTTCCAATGTGTAATTCAGAGACATTTCATTTCTTCTAGAAATATTTCTTGCTCGTTAACATCGATCACATGTTTTATTATATTCATTAACATCTCTAAAAAGAGTAAGCCAATAAAATGCAGCTTGAAAAATTTTATGTGCAGTTCTACTAGTTTCAAAATGTAATCCAAATTCAGAATCATGACATCATTCAATTATTTATTCAGTTTCTTTGTAAGACACACATCTTCTAATGATCAATTATTTACATTATTTATATAAATATGGGTCATCCCAAAAATAGAATCTTGCATCAAGAATAATTTTTTTTAATTGTTGGTTCTTTACATCTAGTGGTAGAATATCACTCATAATATACTTTACTATATCAACATACCACGGTTCATTCTTTATATCAATACTATACAATTGTTCATCAGGAAAAGTTTCTAAAATTTCATTTGCAAAATCAGCTCATAACAAATTATCAGCTATTTGATTATCAGTTCCCTTTCTATCTACTACGAAAAAATCAAACTCTTGTTAGAAGAAGTATTCATCTAATTAATCTAGGTTTAGCCTCCTTCTTTTGCATCAAATATTTGATAGCAGAATGGTCTGTACACACTATACATTTAACTCCAATTAAGTAAGATCTAAACTTATCAAAGGCATAAACAATAGCTAATAACTCTCTTTTAGTAGTGGTGTAATTAATTTGAGCATTATTTAGAGTTTTACTAGCCTGATATATTATTTTAAAAACTTTGTTATACCTTTACCCCAAAATAACTCCAATAGCATGATCACTAGCATCACACATTATTTCAAATGGTTTCTCCCAATTAGGTGGAATTATTATAGGAGCATTGATTAATTTTTCTTTTAGTAATTCAAATGTTTTTATGCATTTCTCATTAAAGATAAATTTTGTATCCTTTTCTAAAATTTGACATAATGGCTTAGTAATTTTTGAAAATTTCCTTATATAACACTTGTAGAAACCAGCATGACTAACAAACTTCTTACCCCTCTAACCATAGTAGAAGGTGGCAATTTCACAATAACTTGAATTTTTGTTGGATCTACTTCCATTCCATTTTCAGAAATTTTATGCCCAAGTAGAACTCCTCTTGCAACCTTAAATTGGTATTTTTCTCAATTTAGTACTACGTTGATTTTTTCACATAGTTCCATATATTTTTCTAAATTAATCAAATACTCTTATGTGTTTCTCACTAAAGATCAATTTTGTATCCTTTTCTAAAAGTTGACATAATGGCTTAGTAATTTTTGAAAAATTTCTTATATAACGCTTGTAGAAACCAGCACGTCCTACAAAACTTCTTACCGCTCTAACTGTAGTGGAAGGTAGTAATTTCATAATAACTTGAATTTTTGTTGGATCTACTTCCATGTCATTTTTTAGAAATTTTATGCCTAAGTACAATTCCTCCTACAACCATAAATTGATATTTTTCTCATTTAGTACTAAGTTGATTTTTTCACATAGTTCCAGAAGTTTTTCTAAATTATTTAATATAATTCAAATGAAGTTCAAAATACAAAAAAATCATCCATAAATACTTCCATTCCATGTTCAATTAAATTATAAAAAATTGACATCATACAACTTTGAAATGTCGCAGGTGCATTAAAAAGTCCAAAAGGCATTTTACGAAAAATGAATGTTTCATAAAGGGTTGTAAACATTATTTTTTCTTGATCCTCGGGAGAAATTAGAATTTGCGGATACCTGATATATCCATCTAAAAAGTAGTAATATTTTTGCCCAGCCAATCTACCCAACATTTGGTCTAGAATTGGTAAAGTAAAATGATCTTTCCTCGTGGCTGCATTTAATTTTTTATAGTATATACAAATTTGCCAGCCAGCAACTTATCATATTGGAATTAATTCATTTTTTTAATTTACTTCAACTATCACACCTCATTTCTTAGGAACACAGTGGATCGGACTTACCCAAGCACTGTCTGAAATAGGATATATAATTTCAGCATCTAATCATTTTAAGATTTCCTTCTTAACAACTTCTTTCATTATCAGGTTTAATCTTCTCTGAGGATCAACTTTAGGATCAGATTTTTCATCCACTAGAATTCTGTGCATATAAATTATAGGATTGATTCCTTTAATATCTGCTAAAGTCCATCCAAAGGCCTTATATATTTTCAACATTTCTACTGATTTTTTTCTTTTGAAATTTAGTTAAATCAAAAGATATAGTAACAGGCAATGTAAATGAATCTCCTAAAAACACATATTTTAAATGGGTAGGTAATACTTTCAGTTCAAGTTCAGGTGGTTTAATACTTGAAGGAATAAAATTTTTATTAGCATTTTATAAAAGGTCTAAAATTTCAAATTTGTCCAAAACATAATCTAAATTTTCATTTTTTATTTCATTCTCATTCTCATTGTTCTCTTCTTACCTTAATTTTTTCTTCAAACATTCCCTTAAATTGCTCATTACTTAGATAATCAGTAACTTCCATTCTAAAACATTCATTATCTTATTCTATCACAGGATTTTTCATAGCTTTTGCTATATTAAATATTACTTCTTGATCATTGACTCTCATTATTAATTCTCCTTTTTACAGATCTATCACGACTCTCTCTATTGCAATGAGTGGTCTCCCAAAAATAATAAGAGTCTCTTTATCTTCTTTCATATCTAATACAATAGAGTCTACAAGAAAAATAAATTCATCTACTTTCACTAATACATCTCTTATAACTCCTTTATGATAAGTTAGTGATCAATCCACAACTAAAGAGTTATAGTAATAGGGGAAATATCTCTTAAATCTAAAATTTTAAAAATTGATAGAGACATAAGATTAATATTAGCTCCTATATCACATAAGGATTTTCCAAAAAAATTTCTCACCAATAGCACAAGGTATAGTAAAATTACCACAATCTCTTAATTTTTTAGGAAGCTTTTTCTGAATAATTGAGCTACGCTCTTCACTAAATGCAACAGTCTCATGATATGCAAACTTCCTCTTCTTGTTTAGTATATCCTTCATAAATTTCACGTAACTTTGCATTTGTTCCAAAGCCCCAATGAAATGAATATTTATCATTAATCTTTTAAGGATTTTTAAAAAATTTCGTAAATTATTTATCTTTATTCTTCTGCTTCAATCGTTCAAGAAACTGAGGTGGCTGTTTTTCTAAAGAAATTTTTATTAGTTTATTTTAATAATTGTCATTTTTAATTTCCACCTTCTCCTTCTCAACTTCAGTTTCTCTTTGGACACTTATCTCTACTCTTTCTACTTTATAATTGAATAGCTTTAATTAGCTCCTTATTCTGATCTTTTGTATTAACTTCAATAGTTCTAGGAAGAATTCTTGAAGGTCTACTACTAAGTGCAGTAGCAATATGTCCTAATATGTTCAACATCACTTCTTCCATAGTCAACTTCTTCTTCTTAATTTGTGAGTTATTATTAAATCTAGGAGGATAATAAGGTCTATAGTTATGATTCCCTTGGTTATTTAAATTTCTTGAGGGGTTCACCGAATTGTTATAATTATTCCAACTAAGATTAGGGTTCCATCTAGGATTATAATAATCAGAACAAAGATTATTATTTTTATTATTTATAGCATTCATAGTTTCATAAGATGATTGAGTATCAATTATCTATCCTAGTGAATTTTCCTCTAATAGTGGTGGTATTTAAGAATGGTTCACTCAAATTTTATCAATCTTCTTTAATATAGACATTGCATCAGAATCCTGAATACTAGCTACTCTCTTTGGATTGAACCATTTAGAGGGCCATTGAAAGTTATTAGTAGTCATCTCCTCTATTAAAGAATATGCTTCATTAAAAGGTTTTGATATTAATGATCTACCTGTGGCAACATCTATAAAAACTTAGATAAATTGAACAAAATGGCGAATAACTTAGATAATCAAATAAATGAAAATCGATAAAGACCTTTAAAAGATTATGTTAATTCTACAATATATGAACTTCACTTGACTATTCAAAATCCTAATGTTGTTGCTAATTCATTTGAACTTAAACCTGCTATCCAAATGGTACAAAATAATTAGTTTGGAGGAACACCTACTAAAGATTCCAACTTACATCTTGCTAGTTTTCTTGAAATATGTGCTATTTTTAAATATGATGGAGTGCCTAATGATGTTATCAAACTTAGTTTTTTTCTTTTTTCATCAAGGGACAAAGCCAAAGTTTGATTAAATTCATCAACACCTGGATCTATCAGAAATTAAGGAGAACTATCACAAAAATTTTTAGCTAAATATTTTCCACCCTCGAAAACTGCTAAGATTAGAAACGATATTACATATTTTTGTCAGTTCAAAGGGGAATCAATATATGAAGCTTGGGAAAGATTTAAAGATCTCCTTAGGAGATGTCCACACAATGCTTTACCAGATTGGTTAATAATTCTAACTTTTTACAATGGATTAGTAGAATCACTTAAATCTATTATAGATGCTGCTGCATGTGGATCATTAAGGTCAAAACCTTCTAATGAAACATATTATTTAATAGAGGAGATGACTACTAATAATTTTCAATGGCCCTCTGAATGGGTAAATCCAAAGAGAGTAGCTATTACTCATGATTCTGATGCAATGTATACATTGGCATCTCAAATTACCGCTATATCAAAGAAGATTGATCAAATTGGAGTGAACCATTCTCAAATACCACTAGTATTAGAGGAAAATTCATTAGGATGGATAATTGATACTCAATCTTTTTATGAAACTATGAATGTTATAAATAATAGAAATAATAATCCCTATTCTGATTATTATAATACTGGATGAAAAAATCACCCTAATCTTAGTTGGAATAATTATAACAATTCGGTGAACCCCTCAAGAAATTCAAATAACCAAGGGAATCCTAACTATAGACCTTATTATCCTCCTGGATTTAACAATAACTCACAAGTTAAGGAGAAGAAGTTGACTATGGAAGAAGTGATGTTGAACATGGGAAATCAAATACAAAACCAAGGAGCTTCAATTATGAATATTGAAAATCATTTAACACATATTGCTACTGTACTTAGTAATAGACCTTTAGGAATTCTTCCTAGCACTGTTGAAGTTAATCTAAAAGATCAGAATAAGGTGTAAATTAAAGCTATTCAATTACGAAGTGGAAAAGAAGTGGAGACAAGAATCCAAAGAAAAACTAAAGTTGAAAAGGAGAAGGTGAAAATTAAAACAATAATGATGAAAATAAACCAATAAAACTTTTTTAAAAAAACCACCACCTTCGTTTCCTCACCAATTGAAGTAGAAGAATAAAGATAAACAATTTACAAAATTTTTGGAAATCCTTAAAAAGTTAACGATAAATATTCCTTTCATTGAGGCTTTGGAACAGATGTCAAGTTATGTGAAATTTATAATGGATATACTAAACAAGAAGAGGAAGTTTGCAGATCACCAGACTGTTGTACTCAGTGAAGAGTGTAGTGTAATTATTCAGAAAAAGCTTCTTGAAAAGTTAAAAGTTCTTGGTAGTTTTACTATACCTTGCGCTATTGGTGAGAATTATTTTAGAAAATCCTTATGTGATCTAAGAGTTAGTATTAATCTTATGCCTCTATCAATTTTTAAAAATTTCAATTTAGGAAAGATTTCCCCTACTACTATAACTCTTTAGTTAGCTGATCGATCAATAATTATCCTAAAAAAGTTATAAAAGATGTATCAATGAAAATGGATAAATTTATTTTTCCCATAAACTTTATTGTGTCAGATTTGGAGGAAGATAAAGAGATTCCTACTATTTTGGGGAGACCATTCCTTACAACAGGGAGAGTTGTGATAGATGTGTAAAAAAAAATTAATATTGAGAGTCAATGATCAAGAAATAACATTTAATATAGCAAAAGTTATGAAATATCCTACGATAGAAAAAGATAATTACTGTTTTAGAATGGAAGTTATTGATTTTCTAAGTAATGAGTGATTTAAGGGAATGTTTGAAGAAAAATTAAGGCAAGAAGAGAATTATGTGAATGAGAATGAAATAGAAAATGAGAGTTTAGATTATGTTCAGGACAAAATTGAAATTTTGGACCTTATGGAAAGTGATAATAAAAACTTACTCCTTCAAGTGTTAAACCACTTGAACTTGAATTGAAAGTATTACCTGCCCATTTAAAATATGTGTTTTTAGGAGATTCATCTACATTGCTTGTTATTATATCTTCTGATTTAACTGAATTTCAAGAGCAAAAATTAGTAGAAATATTGAATAGTTCTAAGAAGGCCTTTGGATGAACTTTAGTAGATATTAAAGGAATCAGTCCTTCAATTTTTATGCACAAAATTTTATTGGATGAACAATATAACCTAAAGTTGATCCTCGAAGGAGATTAAACCCGATAATGAAAGAAGTTGTTGAAAAGGAAATCTTAAAATGATTAGATGTTATAATTATATATCCTATTTCAGACAGTTCTAGGGTAAGTCTGATCCACTGGTTTTCAAAGAAAGGAGGAGTGATAGTTGAAGTAAATAAAAAAATGAATTAATTCCAATAAGACAACTTACTAGCTGGCAAATTTGTATAGACTATAGAAAATTAAATGTAGCCACGAGAAAAGATCATTTTCTTTTACCATTTCTAGACCAAATGTTGGATATATTGGCTGGGCAAAAATATTACTACTTTCTAGATGGATATATTGGGTATCATCAAATTCTAATTTCTCCTGAGGATTAAAAAAAACAATGTTTACAAGCCCTTATGGAACATTTTTTTTTGTAGAATATCTTTTGAACTATGTAACACACCTGCAACATTTCAAAGATGTGTGATATCAATTTTTTATAATTTAATTGAACGTGGAATGGAAGTATTTATGAATCATTTTTCTGTGTTTGGAACTTCATTTGAACTATGCTTAAATAATTTAGAAAAAGTTCTGGAACTATGTGAAAAAAATTAATTTAATACTAAATTAAAAAAATGTCAATTTATGGTTGCTAGAGGAATTGTACTTTGGCATAAAATTTTTGAAAATGGCATGGAAATAGATCCAGCAAAAATTCAAGTTATTGTGAAATTACCACCTCCTATGGTTAGAGGGGTAAGAAGTTTTCTAGGACATGTTGGTTTCTACATGCCTTATATAAAAATTTTTTTGAAAATTACTAAGCAATTATGTCAACTTTTAGAAAAGGATACAAAATTTAATTTTAATGAGGAATGCATAAATGCAATTGAATTATTGAAAGAAAAATTAATCATTGCTCATATAATAGTTCCACCTGATGGGAGAAACTATTTGAAATAATGTGTGATCTAGTGATCATGTTATTGGAGTTGTTTTCAAACAATGGTATGACAATTTTTTTAAAGTAATATATTATGCTAGTAAAACTCTAAACAATGCTCAAATTACCTACACCACTATTGAAAGAGAGTTATTAGATGTTGATTATGCCTTTGATAAGTTTGGACCTTACTTAATTGGACTTAAATATATAGTGCATACAGACTATTCTGCTATCAAATATTTGATGCAAAAGAAGGATGCTAAACTGAGATTAATTAGATGGATACTTCTTCTGCAAGTGTTCAATTTTGTGGTAGTGCATAGAAAGGGAATTGATAATCAAATAGCTGATCATTGGTCTAGACTAGATATTAACTGATTTTTCAAATGAAATTTTAGAAACTTTCCCTGAAGAACAATTGTATAGTATCAATATAAGGAATATACCATGGTATGTTGATATATTAAATTATATTGTGAGTGATATTCTACCACCAGATGTAAAAATAAACAATTAAACAAATTTATTCATGATGCAAGATTCTATTTTTTGGATGACCCATATTTATATAAACAGTGTAAAGATTTGAAAATTAGAAGATGTGTGCCTTACAAAGAAACTGAACAAATAATTGAACCATGTCATGATTCTGAATTTGCAGGACATTTTAGAACTAGTAGAACTGCATATAAAATTTTGCAAGCTGGATTTTATTGGCCTACTCTTTTTAGAGATGTTAATGAATATATTAAAACATGTGATTGATGTCGGATTTATTGGCCTACTTTTTTTAGAGATGTTAATGAATATATTAAAACATGTGATCGATGTCAGTGAGTAGAAAATATTTCTAGAAAAAATGAAATGTCTCTGAATTAAATATTGGAAGTTTAAATTTTTTATGTGTGGGGATTAGATTTTATATGACCACTTATGCATTGTCGGCACTATTTCTTGGTTGGAGTTGCCCGTAAGAAGCTGTCGGTCACCGGAATCGAAATCTGGTCACCCGCTTCGGAAGGACCTTTTAATTTACATATATATTTAGTTTTAAAAAAGTATGAAATCAAACCGACCCCATATTTTTCATAGTTTAAATGAAAGAGCCTTGTATCTAAAATCCTNATATATATATATATATATATATATAATATGGGAAAAATTAGTATTTTAAAATTTGAAAATATAAGACCAGAACGACCTCATATCCTCAGTAGTTTAAATAAATGAGCCTAACATTGCAAGCAACGCGTCTATCCCAAAGGGTAGACACACTACTTACTGGTAATGACTCGATTAAATAAACTAAAGAATTTATTACATCTACTTAAGTATGTGAAACAATATTTTTTTATATTGATCGACAGTTCCCCTATTTAATACAAAAAATTAAATGGGGTTTATATTAAGTTGGGTTCTTGAAAGTTTCCTATAAAAATAAGCCCTTATTGTTAATTACATCTTAGATAATTGAAGTTTTCTAGGAAAACTCTCAATAAAAATCAGGGGATATTGTCTTCAAGGAGTTTCAAAAGATAAAACTTTTCAAAAATATTGGACAAAGAGGAGTGAAATGGGAATGACTAAAATTTGGAACATTAATTTTTGAATCTAAGTGAAGAAGAACTAGTGGATTTTATTGGTGCTCCCCCAAAATTATTATTTGATACCATTTGAATAATCACAGGGTTAAGTTCAAATGGATTAGCCACAACAAAAGGTTTTTAAATAATACAATGAAGTTCATCTACTGCAGGGTTTGCATAATCTCTTAAAGATCTAAACTCTTGATGAACTTCTGTATTTTGATTATTTTAGTTTGTCATTTTTTGAATTTTTTTATCTTTTTCTATATTATTGACTTTTTTTATTTTTCTAATAGTTCTTTCTAATTCAGGATCGTAGGGCACTAGTCCTATAGAACCTAAACTACACATACATTACTATAAAACAACATAAAATAAAATCACACAAACAAGAAATTATATAAAAAAAACACTACAATATTCTTATAATAAATCTAAAAGTTTAAATAAGACTTTCTAAAAATAGAAAATTGCTTTCCTAAAAATTCCTTCAAATTTTTTTTTCTACCCAGCAACGGCGCAAAAAACTTGATTCAGACCTTTACGACATTACTAAGAAGTATGTGTGGATATATTCTCAATTTTTTTTCTTCATATTTCTTTCTTTACAATGGTGCCAAAAACTTGACTCCAAAGTAAATAGGAGTGCAACTTTTATATTTAAATATTTGGATACAACACAAGTATGCGTATTGTTATCAATAATATAGGAATTTTTTATTAAGCTCCAAATATCGAACCCTTAGGAAGAATTGCTATCTATTAAGAAGAAATTAGATAACAAACTATATTTTGAAAAATATTCTTACTCAATCTATAGATGTTATAATAGGAATGAAAGTTTGATTCTTTTTGATAATTTTTTATATTTGAAAGTAAAATAAACAAATAACTAAATTTAACTAGATTTTTGTAAGATGCAAGCGATATAAATAAGATATTTTTTTCTTTATCATGAATCAATAATAAGTATAGAAATTCTGTTGTGGAAGTATCTAAAATTGTGTTGTGCCGAGTTGGAACAATATTATTTTTTACTCGTACTAAAGATGCTTTAAAGAACATTGGCTAATTTAAAGTTTAAATAATGCTGAAGACGGGCTAGGTAGAGAAGATACTAGCTCTCACTCTAGAGTTTCCTCTTCTCCCTCCACCTGGGGGCTAACATCTCATATCAAGACCTAAAACAATAAATCGAATTGGGGGCTTTAGCCTATAACTCTAACGTCCTCTAACTCTACACCCTTCAAGGTTTATTTCTCTATTTATTTGCACTCAACCATATAAATTACATTCTCATCCATACAATCTCATGTGATTTTTACCATTGATTGACTGAGACAATACCATCTTGGATCTTACATGTCTCACAACAGATATTAACATCTTAATTGACCAAATCAAGAAGTAAATGAAGTACAAGGATTAAATTATCAAAAATTATTCTTACATTAAAGATCAATAATTCACACAACTTCCTATCAACACTTAATTGCTTATCAATTTAAGGAAAAAATAAAGAAAACTACTCAAAATTCATGGAGAAAACACAATAACACTTATGTTTAAAAGTATAAATCATATAAGCACACACAAGAAGTCTAAATTAAAACCAAATGTAGTTACAAAGATAAAAACTTATCTCAAATTCCTCTCCACTAAACTATTGAAGTTCCATTGAAGCTCTTCTCTTCCTTTCTCTTACAATACTCTATACTAACACACAATTCCTCCCTTTCTTTTCTCTTAAAGTATCCTAATTCTATGATAAGAGTGGTATAAAGAAGTCTCAAATTGAGGGGGTAGTGGCGGCTAATTGAGCATCTTCAATCATTCAATCTAAATCTTCTTTTATAATTTTCTAAAAGGTGCTTTGGTGTCTTCTCAAAAATGTGTTCATATTCAATGAATCTTCTAAGAGTTGCCTCCTTTCATTAGCCATTTGAAAGTATTTTTGTGTCCATTAACCATAAACCACATTTTCACTAAGAGTTGCTTCAAAAACCCTTTCAAAAATTTGTCCAAATTCATTGAATCATCAAATAACTACCTCTGGCGCTTAAGCGCGAGGACCTCGGCGCTTAAGCACAACCTTCTCTATTATTCCTGAGCTTAAGCTCTAGTCCTGAGCGCTTAGGCAGCACAGTTCTTTTGGAGACCTTCATTTTTGCTCTAAATTTGATCATTTTCACTTCTTTCTTCGTTTTTCATCTATTTAACTGTACCTGAAAGAAAAACACACAAATATCTTTTATTAAGACACAATATCCTAAAAAATAATTATAAAAATGTGTACACAAATGCTATATATTATAGGTATATCAATAGGAAGGGTACGAATAATCAGATAGCTGACCATTTGTCAAGGCTTGAACAAGAAAATAATGTTAAATTTATTAATGAAATAAATGAAAATTTTCTTGAAGAACAATTATATGCTATTAATGCATGGCGAATTCCGTGGTATGCTGAAATAGTTAACTACTTAGTCAGTAACATTTTGTCGTATGGATCAGATAACCATAAAATAAAAAAATTCAATCATGATACAAAATTTTACTTTTGGCATGACACTTATTTATATAAGCAATGCAAGGAATTAGTTATTTGAATATGCGTACTAATAGAAGAAACTCTAGAAATTATGCGAAAAAATCATAAATAAGATTCTGGGGGAAATTTTGAGATTGATAAAACTTCATTTATAATCTTACAATCTAGATTTTATTGGCCTACTTTATTGAGGGACGTTAATAATTATATAAAAACTTATGATCGATGTCAGAGAGTAGGAAATCTTTCTAGAAGAAATGAAATGCCCCTAAATTTTACTTTGGAAGTTGAAATTTTTTATTTTTGGGGTCTAGATTTCATGGGACTATTTATACCATATTCTAGAAAAATTTATATTTTGATAGCTGTGGATTATGTTTCTAAATGAATTGAAACTGCTACTTTAGCCTATTGTGATGTTAAGAGTCTTTCAAAACTTTTAAAGAATAATATTTTTACTAAATTTGGAATGCCATCAGTAATTTTAAGGATAGAATGATTCAAACATTAACTCAAAAGTTTGGAATTAAGTACATAATTATCATAACTTATCATCCTTAGACGAGTGGTCTAGCAGAAATATAAAATCATGATATTAAAAGAATATTGAAAAAACTATTAATCCTAACAGGAAGGATTGGTCTGCTAGATTATGAGCATATATGACTGCTTATAAAACTCCTATTAGAATATCACCCTATCAACTCTTATATAGAAAAGCATGTCATTTACTAGTTGAAATAGAGCATAAAGCTTATTGGGCCATAAAAGTTTGATTATAATTTGAAAGATGCTGGAGAGAAATAATTATTGCAATTAAATGAGCTTAATTAAATAAGAAATGAATCTTATGAGAATGCTAAAATCTATAAGGAGAAAAAAAGATGTGGCATGATCAGAGGATCTTGAAAAAGTATTTTGAGCTTGGATAAGAAGTTTTATTCTAATATACAAGATTGAAATTATTTCTAGGAAAACTTAAGTGCAGGTGGTCAGGGCCATTTATTATGGTAAGAGTTTATCCATATGATGATGTTGATATTGAAGATGATCCTAAAACTTGGAGAATAATAAAGGTAAATGGACATAGGTTAAAAGCTTATATAAGTGGAGATAGTCCTAAATTTAAGGAGATCCTGATGTTGGGTCAACCAATCTAAGAAATTGGATATGTCAGGCTGACGACGTTAAACCAAGCGTTTTATGAGAGGCAACTCATGGTTATAGGTATTGATTGATTTATTTAGTGATTGTTGTTATGATGAGTTTATGAAGTTATATTGAGTCTTACATGATTGAGGAGGCACAAAAAAATTTTTATTGATTAAAATATTAGGGGTACAAAAAAAATTGGATTAGCGCTATAGCGCCAGATCTGGCGTCATAGTGCCACAGACTAAATAACTCCCTAAACCGCCCAATTGACGGTTTTCTACCCCTTCTTTTCTATTAAAATTGATTTTGATGGGATTGGAGTCATTTTCTTTCAACTTCTTCACAATTCCAAGTATTATAGAGGGAGAGAAGAGTGAAGATCTTCCCAACATTTAAAATCCTAGCATTGAGTTTGGAGAGTAATGGAAGTGCAAATGATAATAAGTTTGTGCATAAAGATGCCCAAAATATTTTAACAAAATCCTAGCACTGAGTTTGGAGAGGATTACCGCCATATTGGGGAAGATTGATGAAGAGTTATCCCGTTTCCACAATAATTTGAGCAATATGTACCATAATACGAGCACATGGAGTGGCAGTTGAGAATTTAATTCAACCATATGGCATGTTT
This sequence comes from Phalaenopsis hybrid cultivar, assembly GCA_002079205.1. Taxonomy (NCBI): domain Eukaryota; kingdom Viridiplantae; phylum Streptophyta; class Magnoliopsida; order Asparagales; family Orchidaceae; genus Phalaenopsis; species Phalaenopsis hybrid cultivar. The sequence goes on along the minus strand of JXCR01103814.1, from coordinate 213,252 downwards.
CCAAGATTCCCAAGTGAGTGTATATTGCAACAAGAAATGGATTGACAATAAAGTTGCTTCTGACTTCCCTCGCTCTTCTTTTTACCAAGTGTTCGATCGTAACTTTTGGAGGGTGAAAAGTAGAGTGATACCATAGAGCATAACTATTCTTAAACATATGATTATGTGATAAATTTGTTATTATTGAGTGTTAAGTTGTGGTGTGTTGACTGTATTCTTAATGTGACTCTAACACTTCGAATGTGAGTTTTATGTTTGTATTTGCATTTGATTGAGTCTATGTTGTGTCCATTTGTAATCAACTTATGATAATTGTAAGAAAAGAAGCTAAGTTTCTGTTATTGATAGTTGATTTATTGTGTTTGAAAGATTGGATTAGTAGTTGCACGCGTAAACGTTAGAATGACAATGAAGCTAATAACTTTTGCAATGGCTGTTGAAACTGTCATATTAGAGTTTGAAAAACTTAGATTTGTTGTGCTCTTTCAAAAAATATCAATGTTCTTAAAATATGCATGGGTATGCATGGCTCCATAGCACCAAAACTTGGTGTTGTAGCACCACTCATCAGCAAAGCATGGCGCCATAGCGCCACAACTAGGCACTATAGCTCCGGACCAAACTGAATTATGTTTTTAGGGCCCAGACCACCGAGTTTCGCCATTTTTTTCCCTGGTTCACTTCTTCCTCCCTTAAGGCTTGATTTTGTGGGTGATTGACTTGGAGTTAAAGCCTTAAATTGTAGATTTCTTCTTCTTTGGAAAAAATCTACATTTTTGCATATAAAATTTTTAATTTCACCATGGATTTCTTCAACATTGCGGTTAGGCCAAAAAATTTGAAGTGAATAGTGAGAAATCCATGGTTAAAGGCTTATTTTGCTTGGAATGAGTTATTAGAGTCTTTTGGAATTAATTTGAAATTTATTTGAAATTTTATTAGATTATACATGGCTACTAAGATGAGAAGGGGAAGAGGAAAAGCTATCTCTGATAATGAAAAATATGCAAGTTATAAAGCACAAGACAAATTTGGAGATCTGCAATCAAAGAAATTGATTGCTTAACATAGTTTTCTTCATCCTAGAGGAACAATCTAGTAATTTATTGTGGAATGATAGTGGGAAACTTTCTGTTATTTTATTGACGTTGCAGTTATTTCTATCGCCTAATAATTTTATGCAAACCTCCTTGATGGATCTGATGATTTGGTGTTTGTGACGGGACTGTCGGCGTTATTTCGGGGGTTGGTTTGTTTGTGGGGTTGCCCGTAAGAAACTGTCGGTCGCTGGAATCAAAATCTCGTCGCCCGCTTCGGAAGGACGTTGAAGTATGAAATCAAATTGACCCCATATTTTTCATAGTTTAAAATGAAAGAGCATTGTACCTTAAATCCTGTCTCTATCCCGAAGGATAAACACAAGAATTGAGGAAGAGGCTCGATCAAAATAAACTAAGGAAAGTATGACGTCCATTTGGTCTGTGAAACCTTTGTATTTGCCGACAAGTTCCCCTGTTTAATATAAAGGATTAAATAGCGTTTATATTAAGATGGGTTCGGACATGCTTTCTATAAGGGCAAGCCCCTATAGTTAATTACATCTTAAATGACTAAAGCCACCTAAGAAGATCTTAAATGACCAAAGCCACCTAAGAAGACTCTCGATAAAAATCAAGAAATATTATCTTTATCTTAAATGACCAAAGGCACCTAAGAAGACTCTCGATAAAAATCAGGAAATATTATCTTCAAATCCTAAATGACCAAAGTCACCTAAGAAGACTCTCGATAAAAATCAGGAAATATTATCTTCAAAGAATGACCAAACTCACCTAAGAAGTCTCTCGATAAAAATCAGGAAATATTATCTTCAAGGAATTTCGAAGTAGGACTCTTCAACAAAATCAGATGTAGAGGTGTGAAAGGGGATTGGTTCAAATTTGGAACGTTTTATTGTAGAATCCAAAGAAAAAAGAAATAGGGGATGTCATGGATCCAGAGGCGAACGTCGGTAACTTNCTGAAGGATAAACACAAGACTTGAGGATGAGGCTCGATCAAATAAACTAAAGAATATATGACGTATGTTTGGTCTGCGAAACCTTTGTATTTGTTGATAAGTTCCCCTATTTAATAGAAAGAATTAAATAGGATTTATAATAAGCTGGGTTCGAACATGCTTCCTATAAGGGCAAGCCCCTATAGTTAATTACATCTTAAACGACCAAAATCATCTAAGAAGACTCTCGATAAAAATCAAAAAATATTATCTTCAAGGAGTTTCAAAGGGTAGGACCTTTCAAGTGAAATCGGACGTAGAGGTGTGAAAGGGAATTGGTTCAATTTTGGAACATTTTTCTGTAGAGTCCAAGGGAGGAAGAATTAAGGGGTGTTTGGATCCAGAGGAGAACCCCGGTGACTTCCCAAGCTATCCTAATGTTTGGCTTCAGTTTTGATGGATCCAGAGGAGAACCTCGGTGACTTCCCAAGCTATCCTAATGTTTGGCTTCAATTTTGAGTTGGAGAACCTCAGTGACTTCCCAAGCTATCCTAATGTTTGGCTTCAGTTTTGAGGAGAAATATGAGAACCTCGGTGACTTCCTAAGCTATCCTAATGTTTGGCTTCAGTTTTGAGGAGAAATATTTTGGTGTTTTATCTTGTCAATTTTATTAGTTAGGGCTTACATTCGTGTGAAACTATCACACAAATAGCCTGGAAAATGTGAGGATTTAGGTCGTGACAAACGACAACCTCAGAATCCTAAGACGAGTTAGGGCTTATATTGTATAGCAAGGTTGTACAAATGTCTAAAGATCATATGAGGATTTATGTTGCATAAGCAAGCAAACTTGAAGTCCTATGGCTTTATTGTTTAAGTCTAAGGAAGGAAGATTGGTTTAGCTGCGAAAAACAGGTTTTTCCATTGAAGATGGACGTGTTGCCCACCGTGCTAGCTCTAAGCTCCTTGCCGTGACAAGTTTGAGTTTTCTAGTGTGTTAATTTATGAGGTCAAATCAGGTGGCCTATGGTTGTAGTTCTTTAAATTTTATGGGGGCATATTAAAGTTGATTAGAGCGACACCAATTAGGATCCTATGGTTCCCTCATTCCAACACCACTATTTTCTATTGGATTCATTTACTCCAAATGAACTTACTAAACTTATCTTAATGAGTTCCAAAATTTCATTTAGACTGTGGGAAGCCTCGTTAGCAATCGTAGGTTACCTCCTCCAAGGAATTCCCTATCATCCGATAGAGATGTCTTAATTTAGTTTGAATTATAGTTTTGTGTGATGTTTGTGATTAAATTTTGAGTTGTTTTATATTTTGAATGTTGTGGGGGTGAATTTTATCTTGGTTGATTTTAATTTTGGTTTTGTTTTGGTTTTGCGGCTATCCTGATGGTTTTAGTTTTCATGCAGGGTGACATCGTTGTTTAGCATGCAAGTTTGCAGGTATAAAAGTACAGTGTGAAAAGGCAATGCTAAAAACTATAAAAGCGCACCTGACAAGTCTTCTTGTTCCACCACCTCAAACTCTAAAGGCATGTTAAGGCAGTTAATATGAAATAAGGAAATAAAATTTTGACGGCCTATCTAATCCTAGTTCATATCTTGGTGGGTCCTTAGGATTTTAATTAAGGATTATGTTGCCAAGCAGAGCATATTAAGTTTAGTAGATCTCTGAGGTATCCACTAGATCTAGAAAAAGAAGCACGTCCGTACTACTCTCTCGTTGTCAGGTAGAAAATCCCGAGTTCTTTTAAACTTATTATGTTGCTTAATAATTCATCCTATAAATACCTTTGGTGCTCAGTGAGCATTGATGTCTCAATTATCTCTAAGAATAAGTAATTATCTTATGCAGTTTAATTTTGAAGATTATGTGGGTGAAGACCCTTAAAGAGGCAAGTTAGTGTTATTGGAAAACTTAGCCAAACTTTAGTCCTAATTAGGCTTGTAGTGTTTGAAATATGTTCTAATTTTAATTAAGTTGGTTTTTCTAATCCACATTTAATCAATTTTGATTTAGCCTAAGTCACTATTAAGCCCTTAAGACCTAAGTGAGTGTCTTAATTAATTTTGAAAAGGTTGAGCTTTAGGTGATCAAGATTCAAGATTTGAATTTTATTTGAAAATCAAAATAGGGGTAATAAATTGATTAATTACTGACTCCAAAAGTTATACCCTTGAGTCCTGGGTTCATTTTTTTTAACGAACTTCCAAAATCTAATAATTTTTTTGAAATTTAATAACTTATCTTTTCAATTAAGAAAGTGAGGTTGATTCCTACCAATTAAAACTCTTGTGTTTCAAATATCCAAATTAAGATCAGAGGTTACCCCTTTGCCTCCTTGATATAGGCCTAAATGTTAATTAAGGCTAAATTTCCAAAATAACACATTTGCCTCTAAGGCTTTAACACTTCATAATTCATCAAATTTAGTCCAAATGACTTTGAAATTTTTATCTTACCTCATTCGTGGGTTAATTAAGACATTAGAGGAGAAAATGTGATTTTTCAAAATTTAATTTAATTTAGATAATTATTGTCATGCAAAAATAAGATTTTTCAAACAATATTCCTAACTTGACCAAGGTAAACCCTAATCCCTTGAAATTTTTGCTAGAGATAGACCTAGATCAGAGAAGCATTTGGACCGAATTTCATGATTTTTTGAATTCTATTTGAATTTTAAGAATTATTTTAATTTATGGGGTAATTATTAATTATAAAATAATTTGAATGTGGAAAATTAAGTTTCATATTTTTGAAAAGCCCTCCTGTGGTTAGAGAACTCAGAGAAAAACTTAAAGTGCTTTGAAATTTTATGGTGACTTCTATGGATCCTAAAAAAATAGTGTAGATCAAACATCAAGTCATTTTTTTTATATATTTTTCAAAATTATTTATTTTAGTGTTTTAGGATTTATAAAGATTAGGTTTATTTGAATGACTTGGCTCAGGAGAAATTTTCCTAAAGGTTCTCTGGTCATTATAAACCTTCCAAAATTTTCTTAAATTTTTTTAAGCAACATGCTAATTTCTATGACTAGCTTAAGCAAATAATGCACATAAACTTGAGCATGTGCATTTTTGGAAATAAGATCCATTAATTTGGGGGAATTTTGGTCCATGGCTTAGTTTAAGTGGTTAGATGGTTTTGGCTCAGTTTTAGGGTCTAACTAATGGCTGAGGTGGAGTTAATTTGATTGCTTTAACATGGTTTGGTCATATTTAGTGCATGGTTCAAGTGATCAAATTTTGGGTTTGGACTAGGTTAGCCACGACAATTGACCCCACCCCATTGATTTATCAATATTGTGTAGATGATTGTTATAAAGATTTTTGGCGAAAGGTTGAAATGATTTTGAGTTCAATTGGTTGTTCAATTTGAAGGATTTTTGAAATTTGGTCAATTTGGGCATGATGGGCTAGACATGGGTCTAGGTTAGGCTAGCCTTGGGATAAGTCCATATTAAATGGTTAAAATGATCAATGGAGATGTTGTGAAGATTTTTCATGAAGGGCTGGAGTGGAAATTTCGGGGCTAAGGCCATCAATTTGGAGAGAGATAAGGCCAATTTGGGGCAAATTTGGGGCTTCTGGACCTAGGTTGAAATCAAATAAAATTGTGGTCTCACCAAGGCCAATTAAAGGTCAATTTTGATGTATGGGGATGTTTTGAAGGTTTTTCAACAAAAATTGTGGCCAATTGAGTGGACTATGGGTTCAATTTGGTGGAACCAAGGCATAGGGCCAAAATTGAGTTTTTGGTTTAGCTCAAAATTGGGTTCAAATCATGGAATCATTGAGCTAGTATTTGGTCTAGATTGGACATATCAAGAGTTAATTTTAGCTTAGAATTGAAATTGGGGTAAATTGAGACAAATTGGATAGACGTTTCAGGTAATTTGGGGAAAATATGGGTCTTTAAAGGGCAATTTTGGGGTTTTATCAAAGGTGGTCAAATTGGCCAAATTGGGTCAAGTGATAGTTGATAAAAATGAAATTGAGAATATTAGGGGGTTTTTGGAATTTTTGGAATTTTTGGGTAAGGAGGGGTATTTTGGTAATTTGGCCAATTTTGATTATTTTGGGTAGTTTGGGTGTTCTCAAAAGGTTTGAGATGATTTTTGAACCAATTTGTGTTTTTGGGTAAATTTAGGAATTTTGGCCAAATTTGAGGTTCCAAATGTATCTTGGTAATTTGGGAGAATTTAGGGGAAAAAGACTTGGTTGGGTGTGTTGGTGGAGTTGGAGTGCCAACCACCATTAATAAGCCATGGACCAATGGAAACCCCATTTTAGGTCCTCTATGTAGTGGTCTTAGCCATAACCCTAGCCTAGGGCTAGTGGGTTTAGGGGACCACCTACAGGAGTCTCCCAAAAGCATCAAGAGACCATGGCCTAAAAATTTTGGGTTTAGGGTAGTGAGTGATTATGAGTGTAAGTGATTGCAATTGAGTGCCTGAGCCCTAGACCAACACTTAGGGTCAACCCTAAGGTCCAGCAGTCCTAAAGGGGCCTCTCCTTGAGCTCCCCCATAGTGACCCCATCTACTAAGTGCTAGAGGTTAAGAGCAACATGTGGAACTTCAAGTTGAGTAAAGAAGAGTGTATAATTTCTAATGGTGAGGGTTCCATATCTAATTTTCCAACAATAGTCAATAGGAAAGTCCTATGGCTAGACCTTAGGCTACTAAAAAGAAAATACTAAACCTCAACCAAAAGTCAGGTCAACAAATGGAGCCCCAATAGGTGTGGTGTGTTGGGCAAGCACTCAGCGCGTATTGGCGTTGATCGACGAGATCAACAAAAACCAATACAAAATCCTAAGTAAACAAACCCGGAAGTATGTGTAGAGTTGTGTGTGATTTGCTTCTACTTGGAAATTAGCAGATGATCGTTTGATTGAAATCAAGGAGTAGGGTCTCTCGCAGGGGATCGGAGAGTGAATTTTGAGTTATGAAATTTTAGGTATTTATAAAGGATGGGAGTCAGTATATAGGTGTTGACCCCAAGGTGGGAATTGAAATTTGGGTATCAATCCTGAAATAAGAGTCAGATGCTATAATCCATTTAAGGTGGTCTTGACACTTATTTCAAAAGATGAGAATAGGACTGTGTAGTGGGACTAAATTGAGATGGAAAACACATGGGCTCACATCCGACTCCAAAGAAAATATCTGCTACATTGAGGAGGGAAGTGCTGGGACTCACATCCAACTCAATAAGTAACAAAAAAATATGTGTGTCACGTTAGGAAGGAAAGCATTAGGACTTCCATCCAACCCAAGAGGTGACAATAAAATATGTGTGTTACTCTAAAAAGAAAGCAACAGGACTCACATCTAACTCAAGAGGTAACAAGAAAGTATGTGCGTCACGTTAAGAAGGAAAGCAAGAGGACTCACATCCAACCCAAGCAGTGACAAGGAAATATATGTGTTACATTGAGAAGGAAAGCACCAGGACTCACATCCAACCCAAGAGGTAACAAGAAAATATGTGCATCAAGTTAGGAAGGAAAGCACCAGGACTCACATCCAATCCAAGCGGAGACAAAAAATATGTGTGCTACATTGAGAAGGAAAGCACTAGAACTCACATTCAANAAACTTAGTTTTTTTAGTTCTCTGTGATTAGGGGTATTTTCTAAAAATAAAATGATATTTAAAATAAAAACTCGATTTTTAGCCTAATCTAAATATTTAAATAATTAAAAATTCATAAAAATCACAAAAATGATAAAACTCATGGAAATGTTCTAAATTGCTTCCTAATCACTTAGAAATAATTAGAATATTTTTCCTGATTCTCTAAATAAAGATATTTAATTTCAAAGCTTAAAAACAATCTTTAAAGGCTAAAAATGAGTTTTTTTACTAAAATAATTCCAATAAATCAAAGAAAAATAAAAAAATAAAAAATTTGCTCCTCTGGGTTCTCTGACCTTAGAGAGATTTTTCAAAAATACAAAACCTAATTTTCACTATTTAAAATATTTTATTTTTACTAAATAACCCAGAACTTGAAATAATTCTAATGAATCACAAAGAATTCAAAAAATTAAGAAATTTGATCAAAGGCTTCTCTGGTCTAGGTCTACCTCCAGTAAAAACTTCAAGAGATTAAAATTTACCTTGGTCAAATTAGGAATTTTCTTTGAAAAAACCTATTTTCTCATGAAAATAATTACATAAATTAAATTAAATTTTGAAAAATCACATTTTCTCCTCTGATGTCTCAGTTGACCCATGAATGAGGTAGGATAAAAATTTCAAAGTCATTTGAATTGAATTTGACAAATTATGAAGTGTTTGAGCCTTAGGGACAAATGTGTAATTTTGGAAATCTATCCTTAATTAACATTTAGGCTTAAGTCAAGGAGGGAAAAGGGGTAACCTCTGACNCTTATACAGAAAATATGCAGATTCACACATGTGAATTTGTGGGGAATATGTGAATAGAATATATGAAGAAATTAGAAGCAATAACATCCATTGAAGGGGACCTCACACAGATCTTTGAGGAATTTGAAATTTAAAGGAATCAGAAGCCTTAACATCCATTGAAGGGGGCCTCACACCGATCTTTGAAGAATTTGAAATTTGAAGGAATCGGAAGCCTTAACATTCATTGAAGGGGGCCTCACACTGATCTTCAAGGAATTTGAAATTTGAAGGAATCGGAAGCCTTAACATCCATTAAAGGGGCCTCACACTGATGCTCAAAGAATTTGAAATTTGAAGGAATCAAAAGCCTTAACATCCATTGAAGGGGGCCTCACATCGATCCTTGGAGAATTTAAAATTTGAAGAAATTGGAAGCCTTAACATAAATTGAAGGGGGCCTCACACCGATCTTCGGATATGGGGAGTCAAAATTTCGATACTGACCCTAAGAGTCATACGAAAACAGTGTAGAGAGTTTATGATGTTAAATTTGTAGAAATGTGTCAAGTGAAAAGGTTGATTTTGTTGAAGAAAATTTGTAGAGTTTTGTGGGGTTTTGTGCAAAATTTGAAATTTTGTGGGGATGTGAAGAGAGTTAATGCAGATAATAATGGTTGGGTTGTGCGCACAAAGAGTAAGAAACTCCGAAAATGAAGGAATCCACTCAACAAATTCATTTTCTTTTCTTGTTATTTTTCGTCACATTTAATTTTTGAAAAATATGACTTTTAAATTTTTAATTTTTATTGGTTGATTTCAAAAGAAATTTGTTTTGTTATTTATTCATTTGTGATTATTTTTATTTAAATTTTATTTATTGTTGAAGATTTGTTGTTTTGTTCTTCGTTCATTGAAATTCTGAACCAACGTGTGGTTCGTGGCTTCCATCCATCGCATAAAAAGGCAAATGACAAACAGGCACATTTCTTGGAAAAATTTCTATTAATCTGCTTCAATAAAGATGTTACAGATCAAACGTAGGCTAACGCCTTAAAAAAAGGAAGGTACAATATATAGTCCATGTTGAAGTACATCCAGAACATCTCATGCCATGAATACATTGTAGTCTGAATATATCAGATACATATCATGTTGCTTTAAAAAAAAAAGAAAGTGAACCCTCTGACCATCTGTACCAGGTACGACGAGCTCCTGATCAAGCACACCTTCTAAGTCATGCTCCAGGATAAGAGTTCCCTTTGCATGTACTTAGAGGTACAACCCTCTCATAGCTCATACGGCAGTAGCTCTTCCAGTTCCGGGTCTAGCTGAAATCCATACGGTATTTTATTGTTGTTCATCCTACGGAAGGTCACGGACACCCTATGGTGTCGTACTACTTAAATGCAATGTTTGGCAACATCTGCACCATTGCCTTTAAGAACTAAGACTGAACCGACTGGTAGAGGAATCTTCACAGATCCCTGAACTTACCAGGGCCGACAATGTCAATCTCTTTCCCAAAAAATATATTGCGCTTGCTCAGAAATGAGACTGTGTAGACGGGTCTTACAAAATCATGATGATCAATGTGAGGAGGTATGCAGTCTCTCATGTCATATATGCTGATGATACAACTGTTTGGGATGAAGGTAGCTGACAGTATGCTCCATCTGACCATTCTTTTGATCATCCACTTTATCATTGGCGGTAGTGGATCTACTCGATTGTGTTTGAGGATCCCAGGCGGATTCCCTTGTCTGTTATTTGTGAAGTTCTAGCAGCAGCCACACTGGATAGTAATCCTCCCTTTTCCTCGCATCCATTTCCTCAGCTATGAATAGGTCTTTTCCATAAGTAAACATGCTCGACCTTTGTCCCTTATGTAAAAAATGCAGCCAAGAATACTTTGTTCTTCAGTCTCTCAGAAGAATCTGGTATACAGTTATAATCCCTACAGTATGTTGATGAATTTCCCCTGGACTTCTTTATAAAATTCAAATTCTCTTTTATTTACTCTGCTTATTTTTTAGTACTCCATCGTACTAAGGTTCGGTAGTTGCCGTGGGTGTTCCTCCCTCTAAACATTGGCAGGAACCCAAACTAGCGCTAGTTGATTTGGAACACAAGACTTGGCATCTAGGGGGATGTACGACTCTGGGCTCCATGGTACATACTGATTTGTCTCTAGTGGGACGTATGGCTCATTTATCATAAAATCTGAAGTTTGGGACCCATCGGGGCTGGAGATGTACTCTTTCAATGTACTTAAACATTATAAATGTAGAACATTGCAATTCAGGCGTTCTACAAACGCCCATGTGACTGATGTCCCGACAGGTATTTCAGCGTTGTACGTCGGGCAACCCTTGCATAAAACATATGTAACTAAAAGTGTATCTGACTCTGTCACGAACCTCGGTTCTTCATCCGTGGTTGGTAGGCTAGCAGAAGTTTCTTTCATGTTCGAATCATAAATATGCCCCTTAGGAATAGGGGTGAGTAAGTTGTTTGTCTCTCTCTGACGTATGTGTTGTTGTCGTAGAAAAGCCCTCTGCTTCTTGAAGCTGACATTCCTGCGTTGCGTCCTGTGAAGCGAAGTACTTGACAGTCGTTCGTTATTGGCGGCCACTAGGCCTCCAGCTGGTGTAGCTACCATGAAGGGTAGACGGCTGGGCCCTTCCATCAAATCTTACTCTGTTATCATGTTCTTGCCTTTGTGTAATACATTATCTTTGGCGGTCACCCTCAGTAGTGAAGGCAATCCCTTTTCTTCTTGTAGCTGACTACATTCATGAGAGGACCTTCGTATTTTATGTCAACCTAGTTAAAATCCATGTTGAACTCTATGGTACCGCCCTGTGATGTCATCTCCTCATTTAGTGTGAGGCTTCAGCCATCCTGAAAAGCAAAGATCAGCCTCTGTCCCAACATTTTTCTGCAGACGATAGGAAAAACATCAGCGGGCCGAAACTTGGTATGAACGAGAACAAAACAAAGTATTTATTAAAGTAAATTTTAGTTTGTTTTGGTGAAAAGAATTGTTTACTTTATGTATGAATTTAATTTTTTGGAACATTATACTCAAAAGTGGAAAGGGAAAAAAAATTGAAGTTTGAAATTTTTCAAAATTTTCATTATATTGAGGTTAATTACAAAATTTGGACCCTATCATAGAAATTTGACCACATAGATAACCTCAAAACAATCAAAGTTTCAAAGTTTCGAAGCAAGAAAAGCCAAGCGACATCAGGCTGCGTAATAGGTTTTCATATTTTCCATTTATTGGTAACATGGGTCTTTCACTTTGGAAGTTCACTAACATGTAGTCTCCTCCTATGTAGACCTTTTCAACGACAAATAGTCCCTCCCAAGTTGGCTCAAATTTCCTACCTATTTTGCGGCATGCAAGAATAGGCCTTTTGAGCACAAGTATGAGGTCACCAACTTTGAATGCCCTTGGGCGGACCAATTTGTCATGGGCTTGTATCATCTTCGTCTAGTAAAGCTCCGAATTTTGTTGTTCTTCTAGTTGTTTCCCTCGAGACTCTTTATTTCTTCAAGTCTAAGTCTTACACTTTCTCCTGTTGCGAGTTGGTTGGCAACAACAACTCTAAGAGACGATGATTGGATTTCTAGCGGTAGCACGGCTTCGGATCCGTACACAAGCATATAGGATGTACACTAAGTGGGAGTCCTGAAAGTCGTTTGGTTGGCCCACAATGCTTCTGACAATTTGTTGTGCCAATATCTTTTATTTTTGTTCAGTATTTTCTTCAAAATTTGTACCAGTTATTTGTTGAAGGCTTCAACCAGACCATTTACTATGGGATAGTAAATCATAGAGTATCTCCAATCTATCCCATTTATTTTGACAAATTTGTTAATCTTGGTGCTTCTGAAAGCTGTCCCATTGTCGGAAATTATTCTTCACGGCACTCTGAAATGATAGACGGCTTTTGAAAAAATGAAGGACGTATTGTGTCGTAACCTTACGTAACGGTACTTCCTCTTCTCATTTAGAGAAGTAATCTATACCGGCGAGTATAAATCTATGTCCTTTGGAAGATGGAGGGTCTATCGTACCTATTATGTCCGTGCCACAAAACTCGAATGGCCACGTGGCAACAGTTGGGTGTAGCACATTCGGAGGCTGGTGTAAGACCACCCCATGCACTTAGCGTTGGTGACATTTTTTGGTTGTATCCACGCAATCAGACATCGTTGCTGGCCAATAATATACGAGTCTTTTGATCTTCATTTTCATTTTTGACCCTGATTGGTGAGCACCGCACAATGCTGCATGTACCTCTGACAATATTATGTGCTTCGACTCTGCGCAAACACTGTAGCCACATTTGATCGAATGATCTTCTGTAGAGAACGTTTCCCACCAAGGCGTAAGACATAGCCCTTCTTGTGATATGATATGCTTCAGACTTGTCTTCTGGCAGCTTTCCAGTATGCAAATATTCTATTAATGACTTGTGTCAATCTTCACTGATGTCTGCAACTGTATTTATTGCTTCTTCTTTTTCGAGCTTGTGTAGAGTTTTGAGATCGATCTGAGACAAGACTTGTTTTCCGTGCACTGTGATTTCAATAGAATCCTCTGGGGGACATGTCATTTCCTTAGTGAGTTTTTCTAGAGCGTCGACATGGGCAATATCTCCCCTAGGAATCCAGTAGAAAGTCACATCAGGAATTTGCTCCAGGTGCTTCATCGTGTACTGATGGTATTTTGCTAATCTTGATTTCAAAATTTTATATTGTTCAGAGACGTGCTAGATAACGAGTTAGGAGTCGACATAGATGGCAATGTTTGTTATATCAATTGAGATTGTCATTCCCAATCTGGTGACTAAAGCTTCATATTATGCTTCATTGTTGGTGCACGGCTCTGTCAAGTGGTATAAGACCCTCGACATACTCTTATCTGGTGTGATAAAGATCAAACCAATCTCTGCTTTGCCTGATTCTTTTTCTTTTCTGACTGATGAAGCACCATCAAAGTACATTTCCGAGTGTTGCGCACTGGAGAATTCCAGTTGTAGTATTTGCTTGTCTGGTAACTCTCCGTTGAGAGAGGATCTAGGTGGCAGTGGGTGTGCTGCAAGAAATTCTGCTAGAATCTGTCCCTTGATAGCATGGAGGGGAAAAAAAGTTATATCAAATTGCAATAAGATCATTGACCATCTTGCTCGACGTTTGGAAAGTGTTGGTCATGTCATCAGACATTACAATGGATTGACTTTTGAGATTAGGGTAATCTTATGAGAAAGCATGTAATGTCTAAGCTTTTGAGCGGCGAAAATTAATGTCAGACAATGCTTCTCAATAGGTGGATACCTTATCTCTATCGGTATTAGACTACGCTGATATGCACGCTGATATTCTACTTGGTTATGGATGAGGCCGTAAAAAATCTTCGTCATTGCACGCTGATATGTTGCTCCGGCGTTCTTTAGGCCGAACGGCATCACTGTGTAGCAAAAAATTCCAATCAGTGCTCTGAAGGCTGTAAGTGCTGCATCCTCAAGAGCCATCTTGATTTTGTTGTATCCTAAGGATCTGTCCATGAAGGAGAAAATTTCATGTGTTGAAGCGATATCCACCATCATTTTTGGTATGGGTAGTGGAAACTCGTCTTTTGGACATACCTTGTTCAAATCCTTGAAGTTGACACAAATACAAGTCTGTCCATTTTTATTCTTAACAGGTACAACGTTAGCTAACCACGTGGGGGTATTGCTCTTCTTTCACAAAGTTGGCGTCTGTTAATTTCTTCACCTCGACGATGACTTGTCAACCCTTCGGAGCTTATTTTGAGGCGCATTCTCTTGGGAGCTTATTTTATTGGGTTTATACTCTTGTCAACCCCGAGTTTATGAACTGCAACCTCTGCAGATAGTCCTGGAATTTCATCGTAGCTCCATGCAAAGCAATCTCTGAATTCTGCTAATAGTTTGAACAATTCTGAAGATTCTTCATCTTTGAGTATAGAACTTATAAATGTAGGTCGTGGTTGTTCTTCAGTCCCGAGGTTAATCTCTTTCAATTCATCAATGGTAGATTTACTTTCTTCTTCAAATTCTGGTGGAGCATCTCCTATTAGTTGATCAGTAGAGTCATCTTCTATAACGAGGCAATCCTCCTCTAACTCACCAGTAACAACCATGCAAAATTCAGAATCATCGACTGATGCAACTATACCAAATCCGAGACCCTCTTTTGAATTTTGAGTTTGACTTTTACCATTTCATAATTTTTCAAAAAGTTGAAATTTATCTTTTCACATTTGTTTTGGTAAGTTTCCCTGTTGAATTTACTCTTGAACACAATGCGAGAAGTAACCAAAAGGCAATTCCATTAATTCATTTGGATTATCATCCAAATTTATATGTTTTTCAAGCTAACCAAAAGGCAGTTCCACTAATTCATTAGAATCAACATCCAAATTTACATGTTTTTCAAGCTCAATAGAGGTAGAAGCACGGTAAAATTTAATCGGCTTTGAACCAACACTACGGACTTCCTTGACCACTAAACTCTCGACCTTTTGTGGGAGAATTAGAGTAAGGGTCATAGCATTCACGTAGTAGTTTATTCGATCATACATTGTTCCATATTCATTTTTCTCTGTTTCTTATAAGGATATCTCGTACTGAGATTTATTCTGTTTTGTCATCATTATCTCATCTTTAGAACTGTCTTCATCACCAAAGTTGATGGTTGGCCTAGTTCATTCAACGATTAAGTTGATCCTTCCTCTTCCACGTCCTCGGCCTTGACCACAGGTGCGCGAACTAAAAGAACTCTCACCAACTAGTTGTAAGAGAGTGGTGGAAGATTGTTGAAGCGAAGTTGAATGGCCTCCTCTTTGTAATTCTTCTAAATTTTTATCTTCATTTGTGATAACTTCACGAGAGAAGATAGTCAACTTTGGAGGCACGTAGTAGGCAGCATCTTCATAGATACCAACTTCATGCATTGAAAATGGTTGTAGGTCTCCTTTGATGCAGTTTTATTGACCATCTTTGCGGTATTTGATGCACTGATGTAGAGATGATGGAACCATATTGTGCTCATGAATCCATGGTTGACCCAGCAGAGCGTTAAAAGAGGTCTCAGCATTTATGATATGAAATTTAGCGGTTGTCACGAGTTCTTCAAACTCACAAGTAATGTAATTGATCCAAGGGCTCTTTCTTCTTTTTGGTTGAATCCTCTTAACATCATTTTATCGGCCATAAGTTCTTGAGCTTCAATATCCAAATAGGTCATGTACGTAGGCTCATCAAGTTAAGAGATGCTTCATGATCTACTAATACTTTGGACAACACAAATCTGCCGATGTTGACAGAGATTTAGAGTACACAATTGTGGTTGGTGGTACCGACCAACAAATCTTCATCTGTGAAGGTTACCCAGGCTGTTCTTTCAACAAACAAACTTCATCTAAGGATGTGCTGGCCAACTGAGCTAAGCAAATTTTTTGGTCAAGCAAAGCTGTAACCAGAGACTATCTCATCTCTATTGATAGGATCAGAGCGTCGTAGATGCTTAATTGGGCCGACAACTTCCTAAGATGAGTTAGCACGTCGTAGTCTACTTTGTATGATTTCATGTGGTTCTTCCACTGGTGGAGGTGGAGCTATCTCTTTTCGAGTCATTATCTGCTTTCCTTTATCTGTTGGAGCTGTTCTTGGTGGTAACACTTTTCCGCTCCTTAATTCATTGTTGAATCTTCCGATGTCTCTTCCTCTTCATCGGAAAGATCTAAGTTGATGGTAAGCAGTGTACCGTAATGCTCAAGAATTGGCTTATCATTATCTGTGCTATCGTAAGCGGTGTCATTGATGTCTTCTTTGGACTTCAAAATGAGTTCATCAGACTCGAGTACGATTTGAGGATCGTTTTGGGGATCGAGATTGAATTTAGATTGGTCATAATCAGCTACGTTATCACCAGAAACCATTAAAATGTAGCTAAAATCACAATCATTATATTCATAAGACCCCGGAGGGACAAAAAGATAATCATACAAAGTCAATGGTACGAGGATTTTCTTCCCCAAATTTGAGACAACCAATCTAGTAGAGGCATCCCCTATCCTACCCCCTGTGCTATCAATCTTTGTACTAACGCTTCTCTTCTTCTTCCTTGTCCTTGACGATGAAGGCTCTCCTGAAGAATACTTCATCTCGGGCTTGGTATGTTGCGGACTCTGAATGGAGGCTTGTTTTGATGCAGACTAAATCTTGTTCAGTATTTTCTTAGATGATTTGCTCTAGAACCCATTCCAGCCTTCTTCTCTGGTTTATGCAGAAGATTGTTTTGATGGATCTTGTATTTGATTAAGGACCCTCTTGTGTTCATCTCAAGTTGTACTCCATCCATCTGTTCCAATATATGGATCAATTGGGGGAGATTTTCTCGGTCGAAATCATATTTATGGAACCATTTCCAGGTTCTTTTAAATATTCTTTCGGGATTGTTATGTTTTCTTCTTTAAGTTTCCTCTCGAGCTAGTCCTTAAAGGTGAAAATTTCTCTATAGTGTGCCCAAGCAACCGGTGGTATGGGCAATAATTTAAATCATTCTTCTTATCCATCTCTCCGGGCTTCTTCGGATCTGTTAGTTTGAACTCTGGCTTCTTCATCAGACTTCCGAATATTTTAGGTATAGCTTCATCTTTGAAAAAAATACACAGTTTTACGTCACTCTGACAGGGACATTTACTTATCTCCTGTTCGTGGTGATCCTTCTTGAGGCAGTCACTGGTTGGATTTATTACTCTATTTCTGAGTGTACTGTGACAAAGACTGGCAGTGCTCTTCTACATATGTTTTTATCGGTTGTTTTCCTTTGTTAATGGTCTCCACTACACCTAATTTCTTTTCAAACACTCTGGTCACCTTAGCCTTTTTGTGTTGCTCCATGTGCTTGATTTCCTCTTGAAGATTGTTGGCTTTACTAAGTAGCTTCTCGAAGGATTTGATGGTGAGTCCCTTGAGCATGAAAGCTACTGGCCCATAAATGCTCTTGAGTAGAATTTCAATCGCATGATATTCATGTAGCTGAGGTTCACATTTCATGCTAAGGTTTCTCCACCTAAAAATATAGTCCACCAAAGTTTTGCTAGGCTTTTGTTTTTCCATCATGAGCTCTCCAATAGACACACGATGCTGCACTCCGGCAAATCATTTCACAAAAAGTTGTTCTAACTCGGAAAACTTTTTAACTGACCCGTTGGGCAAGTTAGCGTACCAGTCGAAAGCAATTCCTGACAAGCTGCTGACAAACTGCTAGAAGAGTAGAGCTTCACTATTTCTTATGTTGCCACAGCTGGCTCAGAAGTGTGTACATGTTGGCTCGAATTTCCAGTCTCATCAAATATCTTGAAGTGGGGCCACAAAACCCTTGGGAAATTGTACGACATCGAATTCCTCTGACTAAGGTCTACCGTTTAGACTCAATGCACCACCCTTAGATTGAGTTAAGGCGTCCTGCACTTGTTCAACCATTTGCTTGAATTCCTTTTCTGGTTTAGTACATGATGGATAATCCTTTCTACGTTGCTCATCTCTATTTGCTGAAGCAACCTCTCTTCTTTCATCTGTGATGTGTATGATATCTGGCTGATTGATCTTTGGAGAAGCCAATTGAGGTACTTGTGAATGCCCCTGAATAGTAGCCATAGCGGTAATGGCTACAGTTATTTCTTCTATTCTTTTCTCTAGTAGACTAACTTGCTCATCCCTTAGGAGGACAGTCCTACGCAGTTCATCTTCGGTGTTCTCTTCGGTGTGAGGTTGAGCCACGCATGCAGATGTGGTGGCTCTGGTTTCGATTACATGGACATCCATGAAATCTTCCTCCAAGTAATCATTGTAATAAAAATTTTCATTGTTGTTATCGACGAAAACTTTGTATTCTCGAGCTAACTTAGAAACCTCGAAATCCTCATTGTCACTATTGACGGAAACTCCGTGTTCTTGAGCTAACTCAGAAATCTCGATTCTGGTTTCTCAACTTTTTCTTCAATTATTGATTCCTTGATTGCTTTAAGATCTGGAGGACCCTGATGGACATCCTCTACTTTTTCCTCCATCTCACTGACTATTATTGTGACGATGTCAGATATTTCAGATCCTAGTTTCATTTCCTATCCTTGTCCCGTGGGCTTACCGAAATTTATCGATGCAGCGACCTTGGGTACCCATACCTTTTTCTTCTTCAACGATGATGTTTCAGGACGGAGTGTCTTAGTAGAAAAATCAGTATGTCGAGGGAAAGTATGCTCCCCGTGGTGTAGACTAGCTACAGTGTCAGGTAATCGTCTTGTCTTTGCCTTTGGGATTGTAGAAATGTCTCCATAATGAGTGATGGGTAAGATTTTTGGACCCGATCTTGACTTAACCGGTCGACTGCCTGCAGTCCTCGTGGCGATACAATTTGTAGTAATCACTGCGGTATCAACTCTATTCCCAAAATAAAACCAAACGGGGATGCGAGCAGGAAAGCACTCCAGCTGTCTTGTGGGATTGTCTGAAAGACTTGACACCCTTCAAAATTTCCTTGTTCATGCGAGGGGAAATTGCATCTCCCACTCCTTTAAGTAGTTCGCTAAATAAACATCCTTCTTTGGTAGCTAGTCTTCTGAAAACTACACTAACTCGAGTGATATGAGTGACTTCTTTCTCTCCTCACCGTGTCCATGAAGTGATGGTAATGTGACAGCGATTCTTCAGATACTCTCATATTCATCGGTATCCATTAGAGGATGGAATCTACTCCCTCGTAGGAGTTGATAAATTTTTTGTAACACTTCTTCATCTTGATGAGACTCCTCCTCAACAGATGTTTCCTTAGGAGCTTGGGCTTTGATGGCCCTCCAAACTTTTCTTTTGTGGTTCCTCTTTTGAGTTCGGGTTAGCAGTACAGTCCTCGAACTTGTTCCGATTTCAAACACAGGCGGTGGGATAGTTAATCCCTCAGTCGGATCCTCAATAATCATTACTTCTTTCCCCTTAGCAGCCGCGGGCCTAGCAGGTTTGGCAGGTGCTATGACGGCAATAGTTTTAGACTTCTTGCAGGAAGGGAAGTCTTGAAGGCAGTTCATACAAAATTCTGCAGATGGTTCCTGTATTTCCGGTGCGGCGATCTTCATCACTACAGACGGGGCTTTCTTGAGGATGACCTCAAGATCTTCAAATCTAGCTCTGAATTTGATGACAGGAGCGAGGTTGCGGGCTTCGTGACTCATTGGTAGGTTGCAGGAAAAGGTCAGCGTTGAGTAGGCCATTGCAGCAGGCTTGAAAACAGAAAGTTTCAGGGTTAGCTATATGGCAAAAAACCTCATAATTTTTTAGTGCAAGCACTGAAAGTAGAGGTTGATCTATAGACCGAGCAGATCTTATTTTGTGGGTATTTTAAAAAAAAATTTAATAAAAATCAAGAGGTTTAAAATTTAATTAATATAAGAAAATTTCAAAGTACACGTTGCACAACACAATTTGGCTTAATTTGTAAAGTAGCGAATCAAATTTGGAAGAGAGATGTGAAGTATTTTAGGACCTAGTGTAGGACCCATTCAGTGGCATCCAATGCCCAGGTGGAACTAGTCCAGCGACACTCCTATTAGGGATCCGACCCCACACAAAAATTTAAAGAGTCCTTAATGGCCTTCTGAACCCCTCTGTTCAATGATGGTTGAACAGCTAGTCCTGAAGTCCAAAGCGTTAACCGTACTTTCCCAAGACAGAAATGGGTAAGGCATACCAATGGAAGAAGGGTAATTTGGTCCAAGAGGGACATGGACACATTACTGATGTGTGAAGATAATATTTCTTGATTTGAATGGAGAGAAAAGCCTGTCCCCAGCGGAGTCGCCAGAAGCTGTCAGCACTATTTCTTGGTTGAAGTTGCCCGTAAGAAGTTGTCGGTCACCGGAATTGAAATCTTGTCGCTCGCTTTGGAAGGATGCTTTAATTTACACATATATTTAGATTTAGAAAAATATGAAAACAAATCGACCGCATATTTTTCTTAGTTTAAATGAAAGAGCACTGTATCTCAAATCCTGTATCTATCCCCAAGGATAAACACAAGACTTGAGAATGAAGCTCGATCAAATAAACTAAGGAATATATGACATCTATTTGGTCTGCAAAACCTTTGTATTTGCTGACAAGTTCCCCTATTTAATATAAATAATTAAATAGGGTTTATATTAAGCTGGGTTCAGACATGCTTCCTATAAGGGCAAGCCCTTATAATTAATTACATCTTAAATGACCAAAATCATCTAAAAAGACTCTTGATAAAAATCAAGAAATATTATCTTTAAGGAGTTTCAAAGGGTAGAAATTTTCAAATGAAATCGGACGTAGAGGTGTATCAGCGTTCTTTCGGGTTGGTTTGTGGGGAGTTGACCGTAAGAAGCCATCGGTCGCCGAAATCAAAATCTCGTCGCCCGCTTTGGAAGGACGTTGAAGTATGAAATCAAGTTGACCCCATATTTACATAGTTTTANTATATATATATATATATATCCATTTTAAATCATTTTAATTACTTCACAATCAATAAACTCTTTATAAGGGGGAATGATGCTTTCTTAAATTTGAACTCTTCATTACAAAACTTTGTTTAGTCTTAGTATGTTTAACTTTGAAGTTTAGAAAATGGTTAGTTAACTTAGTTCTTTTAACTGCATTTCATTTAACGTACATTAACCTTGCTTCAGATTTTTTCTTGCTTACTTAAGTTTTTGTAGTTTAAATATTGTGTTTGACGTTATAACCATAAGAATTTTCAACTCTCTGTGGAATTGATACTTAAGACTCTAATAAAGCCCTTTTTTACTTGAACGATACGTATACTTACGTTATTATTATGATTTAGCAGCTTAAAGATTATAAAATATAATTTTTTTTATACTGAATTTATTTTTATTATGATTGAACTGCATATTTACTTTTTGTGTTGTCGTGTGTGTATTCTAGTATTGAAAGATATTTACAATGCATCATAAAAAATTTCACATCAATATACCAGTTATCACACAATTCTTATTGCTCTTAAGGATCAATAAAAGACAACATTTACGAGTCTTTAAGGTACTTTTGCTTTCAGAAGATTGCCCTTTGGTTTATGTGATGCACCCGCAACATTTCAAAGGTGCATGATGTCTTTTTTCTGTAACTTAATTGAGAAAGGAATAGAAGTTTTTATTGATGATTTCTTAGTTTTTGGAACCTCATTTGATTCAAGTCTGGATAATTTAGCAAAAGTTATAAAACCTTGTGAAGAGGCAAACTTTGTTCTAAATTGGAAGAAATACCAATTTATGATTACAAGAGGAATTTTCCTTGGACAAAAACTTTGTGAAAGTTGAATGGAAGTGAATCCAGTAAAATGCAAATAATAAACTACTACCTCTTACTATAGAGAGAGGGGTTAGAAGTTTCTTAGGGCATGCTAGCTTCTACAAGCGATATATTAAAAAATTTTCAAAAATAATTAAGCCTTTGTGCCAACTTTTAGAAAACGATGGAAATTTTGATTTTAACCAAGAGTGCCTCAATTCCTTCGAGTTATTAAAAGAAAAGATAATCACTGCTCCTATTATAGTTTCACTTGATTGGGGGAGACCATTTAAGTTGATGTGTGATGCAAGTGATTATGCAATTGGGGAAATTTTAGGGAAAAAGCATGACAATATTTTTAAAGTTATATACTACGATATTAAATCTTTTAATGAAGCTCAAATGAATTATTCCACTACTAAAAAGGAGTTATTAACAATAGTATATGTCTTTGATAAGTTCAGGCCATATCTCATTAGATCTAAATGTGTCGTGCATACAGATCACTCTGATATAAGTTATTTGATGCAGAAGAAGGACGTTAAACTAAGATTAATTAGATGGATCCTTATGATGCTAGAATTTAACTTTTAGGCAGTAGACACAAAAGGATCTGATAATCAAATAGTTGATCATTTATGTAGGCTAGAGTAGGAATATATTCATTCTTGAAAATGAAATTAATGAACATTTTCCTTATGAGAAATTATACATTATTACTAAGTGGCGTGTACCGTGGTATGCCGACATAAGTAATTTTATAGTTAGTGATCTTACACCCTACGAATTGACATACTAACAGTAGAAGAAATTTGTACACAATGCAAAGTTTTACTTTTGGGATGATCAGTATTTATATAAGCAATGTAAGGATCAAGTAATTTAAAGATGTGTACTTTATGAAGAGACCCAAAAAATTATTAAAAAATGTCATGATTCAAAACTACATACAAGATTTTACAATCTGAATTTTATTGGCCTACTCTATTTATGATGTTCGTACTTATGTAAAAAATATGTGATCGATGTCAGTGTGTAGGTAATATTTCAAGAAGGAATGAAATGCCCATAAGTTTTACATTGGAAGTTGAAATTTTTGATGTATTGGGTTTATATTTTATGAGACCATTTATACCATCTTTCTAAAACTTATATATTTTAATCGCAATTTACTATGTTTTTAAATGGATTGAAGCAATTGTTTTACCCTACTGTGATGCTCAGAGTGTTTCAAAATACTTAAAGAGAATTATTTTTACCAGATTTAGAAAGCTAAGAGTGATCATTATAGATGGGGGAAGTCATTTTTGGAATAATAGAATCAAAACATTAGTTGAAAAATATGGTATTAAACATCGGATTGCCACTGCTTCTCATTGCCAGACTAGTGGTCTAGTAGAATTATTTAATCGTAAAATTAAAAGAATCTTGGAAAAGACCGTAAATCCTAATAGAATGGACTGGTCTGCAAGATTGGATATTGCATTATGGTCCTATAAAACTGCATACAAAACTTATATAGGAATATCTCCATAAAGACTAATTTTCAAAAAGATTTGTACTTACCAGTGGAACTGGATCATAAAACATATTGTCTATTAAGGAATTTAATTTTAATTTAAAAGATGTTGGGAAGAAATGATTATTATAATTAAATGAGCTCGAGGACATTAGAAATGAATCTTATGAAAATGCTAAGATTTAAAAAGAGAAAATGAAAAATTGACATGATCAAAAGATATTAAAAAATATTTTTTGAACCTGGACAAGAAGTTTTATTGTATAATACAAGATTGAAATTATTTCCTAAAAAGCTTAAATATAGGTAGATGGGGCCATTTATTGTGATGAAAGTCTACCCATATGGTGTTGTGGATATTAAAGATAAAAAAACTAACAAAATATTTAAAGTGAGTGGATATAGACTGAAACCTTACTTTGATGGACACACACCTGTCTTTAATAAAGTGTTAATGTTGGGTCAACCAAAAAAAAGATTGGATATGTCACACTGATGATGTTAAACCAAGAATTTTGTGGGAGACAACCCATAGTTATCTATGTAGTTGATTTAGGTTTGTTTTTGCTTAAGTTAGGTGCTTTGGGTAAATTCTATGTGCCATGGAAACCTACATGTTAAGAAGATGCATAAAGCACTGTAATTAAAGATCCAAAGGAGTTTATGAGTGCTATTTAGACCTTAAGCGTAGGTGTAAATTTGTGCACTACCGACTAGGCACCTAAAATTGGCACCTAAGTGTCAGATTACATTGAGCCTGGAACCTAAGCGCCAAGGTTTGGTGCCTAGGCTCCATGGTTCAAAAACTGCCCTGTAACTTCCTTATGATAATTTTTACACTAATTTTTACTATTTAATTCTTAAAAATTGTCTTTTGGGTCAATTATGATCACTTGAGAGGGAGAGGATCCATCATTTTCTTATCTCATCACTTCTAACACAAAAGAAAGCATAAGTCTTGGATCTTCGACCGAAAGAAGTTCATTAGCAAGGTTGCACAGAAGTTATACAATAAAGCTCTTGTGAAGAAGAAATTGATTAAGGAAAGAGGTTTCATTACTTCCGGTGGTATTGTGGAGGAGATAATCATACAGAGGCATTAGGAAGTACTTTGTTACATTATCGCTGTAGTTGTTATCTCTATCATGAAGGAATTATATGCTAATCTTCATGAGATTCACCAGGGATATGTCTTCATTCGAGGTAGGTTGGTACCTTTAACTCCTTCAAGAATCAATGAATTGTTCTTAATAAAGAATGTTTGAGGAGCCTCACCATGAATTTCTTCTACATTATGTAAATAGAAAAAATTAAAAATTTGGAAGAAAATAGTAAAGAATTTATGGTATGAAATTTCATAGCATTGATTTTGATTTTTAGGGGCTATAGAACTTTTATTTGTAATTTATTTGGAATTATTATGAATTTTTACAATTATCATGGCTGCTAAGACAAAGATGGCAAAAGAAAGAGATGTTTTTTATTCTAATAAATTCATCACTATAAAAGCTCGGTACAAATATAATGATCAACTCACTTCTAAAAAGTTGATTCAAGAGCTAGCTTTCTTCAATCCCGGAGGAGTTGTTGAAAGTTTGATTGTGACCCAACATTGGAAAAACTTCTACTACTTCACTGTTGTATCAGTTATCTCTATTGTACAATAATTTTATGCTAACATTTGAGGAGCCTCAAATGACCAAATGTTTTTTTTAGGGAGAAGTGTAGAGCTTACACCATAACAGATCAATGCTCTTTACCAGTTGTCAGATATACCAAACTGTGATTACTCTTCATTTGAGCCTACTGATTTGTAGTTGATGAGGTTATTTCATTTTTGACTGAAAGAAGAGGAGTTTTGAAAATTAAGAATGACCACAAGGTAAACTTCCCAGCCTTAATGTTAAATGCACCCTTCAAGGCATGGCACTATTTCATTTCCGCATGAATTCTTCCTTCCAATTATCTTATTGAGGTTACTAAAGAGAGAGTACTCTTGAACTTTTACATTCAATAAATGAAATTTATAAATATTGGCTCTCTGATTTATCAGAATATCCTCATTTCTTCTAAATGTGGAACCACCGGAGTTTTAGAATACCTTGCCCTAATTTTTACTTTATAGCAACAATCAGGAGTAGGATATGAGAGATGGAAAGAACTATTACAGCCTCTTAAACCCATTAGCAGGAACAATGTGCTTATATATGAGCTACATGCTGGATTGAGGTCAAGGGGTGAAAGTTCAGATATTCCTTCTACCTCCACTTCAAAACCATCTAACTCTAATACTGTTGCTCACCCTTCAACCACTCTGGATCAACTTCATAGTGATTATCAGGCACTGGTGCATGATATTGCATATCTACAAGGTAAAGTGATTGATATTGATGATAATATTGATCATTTTTAGGGATGTTTGAAACTCAAACATGATTTTGATATGAGTTTCAATACCTCTCTAGTGAGCTTTCTTCAAGGAAATCAGGATGTTCAGTTTCCATCTAGTCCTCTATTTTCAAATTATGAACCCTTACCCATATGGATGAGGCTGATGATGAAGACAATAAAAAGGTGATGATGATGAGGATGAAAAGTAGTTATTTCTTTATTTTTGTTGGATGTAGTTTACTTATGTGTTTGTGGTAGTAGTTGTATTTCTATGGATTTGTTATGAATTGTTATTTGTGTCGGTTTATTGTTGATTGTTTGTTTTTACTGGGCTACTGTCTATTTTTAAATTTATGTTTATGTTTAGAGTACTCCTATACTTAGCAAATATTTTTGATATATCATGTTTGATGAAGCTTTACTTACTGCTATACACCTATCTTCTCAATTTTTACCTACATATTTTCATGTAGCTTTATCAATTTGATTAATATTGCTTTTAAGGAACAACTTTTAGGATTTCCTCTACAATATTCTTATGCCTCTTGGCTTCATATATCTTTGCTTGGGAGTAGTTTGGTTGTCCTTTGAGAGCATTATAGTGCTATGTAAGAAGCACATATTTTCTCCTCATGGCTTCATATATGTTTTCTTGGGAGTTGTTTGGTTGGCTGTTGAGAGCATTATAGTGTTGTGTTAGAATTATAGTGCTATGTGAGAATTATAGTGCTATGGAAATCTGTTTTCTCGGTTCATAGGTATGTAATCTTTTAGATTTGGTTAATAAAATCTCTGTGGGTTTCATTCTGTGGATGTAGGTCACTGAAAGAACCACATAAATCTCTTGTGTACTTGTATTTTTGTTTATTCCTAAGTTGCAACGTTGTGGATATTATGTTGGCTATGGGTGTTTCTTTCTGACTTGTTCTTTTTGTAAGGATTTCGAAAGTACTTATTTTTATTTATGCAATGTGGGTGTCGGCGCTATTTTTGGTTGGAGGGGATTTGCCCGTAAGAAGCTGTCGGTCGTCGGAATTGAAATCTCGTTGCCCGATTCGGAAGGACATTGAAGTATAAAATCAAACTAACCCCATATTTTTGNAGCACAAGGGGGTAGGATAGGGGCTGCCTCTACTAGATTGGTTGTCTTAGATTCGGGGAAGAAAATCCTCGAACCCTTGACTTTGTATGATTATCTTTTTGCCCCTCCAGGGGCTGATGAATATAATGATTGTGATTTCGATTATGTTTTAACTGTTTATAGTAATGAAGTAATCGATTGTGACCAATTGTCGGCGTTATTTCAGGTTGGTTTGTGGGGTTGCCCGTAAGAAGCTGTCGGTCACTAGAATCAAAATTCCATCGACCGCTTCGANAACACAAGACTTGAGGATGAGACTCGATCAAATAAACTAAGGAAAGTATGACGTTCGTCTGGTCTACGAAACCTTTGTATTTGCCGACAAGTTTTCCCTATTTAATTTAAAGGATTAAATAAGGTTTATATTAAGCTAGGTTTAGACATGCTTCCTATAAGGGCAAGCCCCTATAGTTAATTACATCTTAAATGACCAAAGTCATCTAAGAAGACTCTCAATAAAAATCAAGAAATATTATCTTCAAGGAGTTTCAAAGGGTGGAACTCTTCAATGAGATCGAACANAAATCCTGTATCTATCCCGAAGGATAAACACAAGAATTGAGGATGAGGCTCGTTCAAACAAACTAAGGAAAGCCTACATTAAGCTGGATTCAAACATGCTTCCTATAAGGGCACGCCCCTATAGTTAACTATATCTTAAATGACCAAAGTCACTTAAGAAGACTCTCAATAAAAATCAAGAAATATTATCTTTAAGGAATTTCAAAGAGCGGGACTCTTCAACAAAATCATATGTAGAGGTGTGAAAGGGGATTGGTTCAAATTCGGAACATTTTNAGGATAAACACAAGACTTGAGGATGAGGCTCGATCAAATAAATTAAGGAAAGTATGACATCCATCTGGTCTACAAAACCGTTGTATTTGCCGACAAATTCCCCTATTTAATATAAATGATTAAATAGAGTCTATATTAAGCTGGGTTTGGACATGCTTCCTATAAGGGCAAGCCCCCATAGTTAATTACATCTTAAATGACCAAAATCACTTAAGAATACTCTCGATAAAAATCAGGAAATATTATCTTTAAGGAATTTCAAAGGGTAGGACTTTTCAATGAAATCATACGTAGATGTGTGAAAGGGGATTAGTNATCCTGTATCTATCCTGAAGGATAAACACAAGAATTGAGGATGAGACTCGTTCAAATAAACTAAGGAAAGTACGACGTCCGTTTGGTCTGCGAAACCTTTGTATTTACTAACAAGTTCCTCTATTTAATATAAAGGATTAAATAGGGTTTATATTAAGCTTGGTTCCGACATGCTTCCTATAAGGGCAAGCCCCTATAGTTAATTACATCTTAAATGACCAAAGCTACCTAAGCAAACTCTCGATCAAAATCAAGAAATATTATCTTCAAATAATTTCAAAAGGTAGGACTCTTCAACGAAATCGGACATAGAAGTGTGCAATGGGATTGGTTCAAATTTGGAACATTTTATTGTAGAATCCAAAGGAAGAGGAACTAGGGGATGTCATGGATCCAAAGGAGAACCTCAGTGACTTCCCAAGCTATCCTAATGTTTGGCTTCAGTTTTGAGGAGAAGTATTTAGGTGTTTCATCCTGCCAGTTTTATTAGGTAGGGCTTACATTCGTGTGAAATGATCAGATAAATAGCCTCCAAGATATGAGGATTTAGATCGTGACAAACGACAACCTCAGAATCCTAAGACGAGTTAGGGCTTATATTATATAGCAAGGTTATACAAAGGCCTAAAAATAAGGTGAGAATTTACGTTGCATAAGCAAGCAACCTCGAAGTCCTATGACTTTGTTGTTTAAGTCTAAGGAAGAAATATTGGTTTAGCCTGAAGAAAGGTTTTGCTGTTGAAGATGGCCGTGCTGCCCACCAAGCTAGCTCCAAGCTCCTTGCCGTGATAAGTTTGAGTTATCTAGTGTTCTTTAAATTTTATAGAGGGCATATTAAAGTTGATTAGAGCGACATCAGTTAGGATCCTACGGTTCCCTCATTCCGACATCACTATTTTCTATTGGATTCACTTAG
Source organism: Phalaenopsis hybrid cultivar (assembly GCA_002079205.1). NCBI lineage: Eukaryota > Viridiplantae > Streptophyta > Magnoliopsida > Asparagales > Orchidaceae > Phalaenopsis > Phalaenopsis hybrid cultivar. The sequence continues at coordinate 184,400 of JXCR01103814.1, read as the reverse complement.
TTCAAATGAACTTACTAAACTTCAACTTAATAAGTTCCTTAATTTCATTTAAACTGTGGGAAGCCTCGTTAGCAACCGTAGGTTACCTTCTCCGAGGAATTCCCGATCATCCGATATNTGATTTTAGTTTTGGTTTTGGTTTTGGTTTTGTGGCTATCCTAATAGTTTTAGTTTTCCATGCAAATTTGTACAAACACAAAATTCTATCCTAAAAGTACAAGAAAGACAACGTTGCAAACTGTAAAAGCGTACCTGGCGAGTCTTCTCGTTCCACCACCTGAAACTTAAAAATGCATGTTAAGGCAGTTTATGGAGAGCATGAAAAGTAAAGTTCTGGTGGTTTTCCTAACATTATGTCATCTTTTGGTGGGTCCTTTTAATTAAGGATGATTTTTTCAAGCAAAACATATTAAGTTTAGTAGATCTTCAAGACATCCAACAGATCAAGAGAAAGAAACAGGTTTGTGCTACTCTCTCGCTGCCTAGTAGAAAATCTCGAGTTCTTTTAAACTTATTATGTTGCTTAATAAGTCATCCTATAAATACCATTATTACTCAGTGAACATTGATGTCTCAATTATCCCTCAGAATAGAGCAATTATCACTTGTGATTCAATTTAAGAATTATGTGGGTGAAGACCCTTAAAGAGGTAAGTTAGTGTTGTTGGAGCACTTAGCCAAATCTTAATCCTAATTAGGCTTAGTGGTGTTTCAAGGATGTTTGATTATGTTATGTTTATTTCTCTAATCCTCATTTAGTCAATTTTTATTTGGCCTAAGTCACCACTAAGCCCTTAAGACCTAGGTGAGTGTCTTAATTAGTTTTGAAAGGTTAAGCTTTAAGTGGGCATGATTCATGATTTGGATTTTATTTGAAAATCAAGATAGGGGTGTTAAATTGATTAATTATTGACTTCAAAATTCATACCTNATCTCCCCCATCCATTTGATACACGCTTGATTGAACGGCTCCCCGTCATCGTCCCCGATAGAATGATCTCGTTCCCGTCCACACTAAAACCATAAGATCTTAGCCTGGACTCAACCAAATCACTTCAGGTTTGATCCTATGGACTCGTCCAAGTGAGACGAACACATCCATACGGTTAAGGTGCCATGAAATCAAGCTTAAGTAAATGGAGGATCAAAACAAGCTCGGAAGGAGGAGACCTTAAGATCTCGGCCTAGACTCAACCAAATCACTTTGGGTTTGATCCTATGGACTCGACTTAGTGAGACGAACACATCCATATGGTTTAAGGTGCAATGAAATCAAGTTTAAGTAAATGGAGGATCAAAACAAGCTCGGGAGGAGGAGGAGTTTTATACTTTGATCAAGCTTAAGTAAATGGAGAATCAAAATAAGCTCGGGAGGAGGAGAAGTTTTATACCTTTGCTTTGAGAAGGGAGGCTTCAATCAGAGGCGCTCAACACGTTTGTTAGGGTCCAAGGAGGCTAGGGATTGAGTCCCTGATCCTGGTGTAAGGCCTAAGTATGAATTCAACCAAGTTCGATTTCAGGTGTTGGTCTATAGATATGGTAGAGGCTCTGTGGAAGAGGGGTTTGATGGGGCTTTAGCTTTTTTTACTCTTANTTTGTTAGTGGCCTGTTTTAACATTCTAGGGTAGTAACTATTGATGTGTGTTTAATACTGTTTTAGTTAGATTAGGATTGAACTTGATTTTATGTCTTTTGAAAAGTTTAAAAATCTAGCTAACTTAGATCTTAAATTTAAATTTCTGAAACTGCTACCCTGTATTTTTCTTTTATCATGTTAGTTTGTTTGTTTTTATGCTGAGATCGTGAAATCAAGTTACATATCCACTGCTTAGAAGTCTACTGAATCTCCACATGTTAAATTGAAACGAAAATATAGAAAATTTGATTAAAAATTAATTTTACTTCTATTTTTAGTTTTATACTTGTATCATTAGGGTTTAAAATTTTCTGTTAGTATGTTATTTTAAATTTTCATTCTTGCTTATATATATTTGATACTAAACTGTTTAATCTATTAAAAATTTAAGTTTGGGGGGATGAAAATTTTCAAAACTGGAATTTTATTTTTTCTCAAATATACTACAAATAAATTTGATTTGAAAAGAAAAAAAAATTGATTAGGTATATGAAGTTATATTAGGGAAGGAAAATTTGATTTTAGAAATGAGTAAGAAAATTTGGTTAAAATTTTTTTAGTAATGAAGAAAAACTTTAAGTTAAAAGTTTTTAGATGAGAAAATGATTAATATAAGTAAATTTAGATAATTTAGACTTTTATTTTTAATACTTAAATTTCTTTTATTAAAATAACTTTCAAAAACTATTTTAATATTTAATAAGTAAAAGACTTATATCAAGACTTTGCTTTAGGAAAGGAGAAGTGGAATTCAAAATCATTAAAGGCATATCCAGATAAAGTAATCCTTGTCTGAAAAAGAAAAGAAAAAAAGAAAGAAAAAAAAAAGAAAAAAGAGAAAGAAAAGAAAAAGAAAAAAGAAAAAGAAAAAGAAAAAGAGAAAAAAATTAGGAAGGAGAAGCTTGAAGATTAGTGCCTAATCAAAAATTGGTTCTACATTTGATCTTTTTAAAGTATAAGACTTGAGAAACTCTTCAACTTATAGATATAATATAATAAGTAAAATTATTTTTAATGAAAATTTTTAAGTGGAGAAAATAAGAGAACTAAATTCTAAATTCGGAAAATCTACTATAGATTTCTAAATTAGATAGAAACTCATATTTTCATCTTTCTTAAAATAAAAAATTTCTAAACTTTAAGTTGGGTCTCATTTACTGAATATTTTTTCTAAATTAGACTGTTATATTTCTAAATCAAAATTTTAGTTACTTCTAAAGAAACTCATATACATATCATATATATTTAGTTTTTAAAGATTGAAGTGTCACTTGAGGACAAGAAACATTTTAAGTTTGGGGGATTTTGATACTCCTAAAATATATAGTGTTTTTAAACACATTTTTATATCTATTTTTGAGATATTACTCTTTAATGGATGGTATTGTGTTTTTCTTGCAGATACAGGTAAAAAGGGTGAAAAATGCTTAAAGGAGTGAAAAAAGATTAAATTTGGAGCAAAAAGGTGAAAAATGTGCAAAAGAGTTTTGGAGCCTAAGCGTCAAATCCGGCGCTTACAATTTAGTTAAATAGAGAAGGTCGCACCTAAGCGCCAGAGGCTCCGCGCTTAAGCGTCAGTGGCAGTTACTAGACAAGTAAAGTCAGTTTTTGTGAATTTTGAAGAGGTTTTTGAGGCACCCGTTGGCTTAATAGGTGGTTATAACCACCATGGACGAAAATTATCACGAAAGGATGCATCTCTTGAGGAAATACATCAAATCTAGACATATTTTGAAGAGTTTCCAAGGCACCTCTTGGAAAACTATAAAAGAAAGAAGAGAGGACTTTGAAAAGAGTCCTGAAAGTATTGGAAAGTTTTGAAAGTTCTCATTTGGGAAGTTAGTTC
>JXCR01103814.1:158328-180913 GCA_002079205.1 Phalaenopsis hybrid cultivar | reverse complement strand
GAGCTCAGGGAACCCAGAGGAATCCATCACAGCAATTTAATGCAAATGTGCTTGGATTTGGCAAAGATATCTTCAGCATGTGCATTTTTGGAAAAAAAATCCCTTAATTTCGGGGACCTAAGATATCTTAAGCATGTGCATTTTTGGAAATAAGATCCCTTAATTAGGGGGACCTTTGGTCTAAGATATCTTAAGCATGTGCATTTTTGGAAATAAGATCCCTTAATTTGGGGGACCTTTGGCCCATGGCTTGATTAAGCATGTGCATTTTTGGAAATAAGATCCCTTAATTTGGGGAACCTTTGGTTCATGGCTTGATTTAGGTGATATGTTTGGACTTGTCACTAGGTCCAACTAATGGCTGTGGTGGAGTTAATTTGGTGGCTTTAAGATGGTTAGCTCTCATTTAGTGCATGGGTCCAAGTGGGTGCAAATGACCAAAACTTGGGTTTGTGCTAGGTTAGCCATTTCAATTGGCTCAATTTATTGTTGTATTTGGTGTAGATGATCACAAGGAACAACTTTGGTAAAGGATGGAAATGGTTTTTGAGTTCAATTGAAAGGTCAATTTGAAGGAATTTTGAACTTTAATCAATTTGGTCATGTTGGGCTAGGCTTGGGTCTAGCTTAGCCTTGGGCTACGTCCAAATTAATTGTTGTAAATGGTCAATAGGGACCTCAGGAAGAGTTTTGAACATGAATTAGATGCCAATTTGGAGGTTAAGGCAATCAACTTAGATAAAATTTGAGTTTTCAACATGAATTGAATGCCAATTTGGAGGTTAAGGCAATCAATTGGGTGAAATTTGTGGAATTATCAATTGGGGCTAAGTTTGGGAATTTTGGATTTAGGCCAAAATCAAATGGATTTGAGGCTTCACCAATGCAAATGGGCTAAATTTGGGAATTTTGGATTTAGGCCAAAATCAAATGGATTTGAGGCTTCACCAAGGACAATTAATGGTTGATTTTGATGTATAGGAATTTCATAAAGATTTTGTAACACTAATTGAGGCCAATTTATNAGAGCAATATGTGGAACTTCAAGTTGAGTGGAGAAGAGTTTGGAATTTCTAGTAGTGAGGGTTCCGTGTCTACCCTTCTAGGAATAGTCAACAGGAAAAGTCCTATGGCTAGACCCTAGGCTACTAAAGAGGAAAAAACTAAACCTCAACCAAAAATGAAGTCAACAAGGTGTGAAAGGGGATTGGTTCAAATTTGGAACATTTTTTTGTAGATTCCAAAGGAGGAAGAATGAAGGGATGTCATGGATTCAGAGGAGAACCTCGGTGACTTCCCAAGATATCTTAATATTTGGCTTCAATTTTGAGGAGAAATATTTAGGTGTTTCATCCTGCCAATTTTATTAGTAAGGGCTTACATTCGTATGAAACTATCACACAAATAGCCTGGAAGATGTGATGATTTAAGTCGTGACAAACGAAAACCTTGGAATCCTAAGACAAGTTAGGGCTTATATTGTTTGATCCCAAGCTCCTTGTCGCGATGAGTTTGAGTTTTCTAGTGTGTTAAGTTTTGATGACAAATCAGTTGGCCCTATGGTTGAAGTTCTTTAAATTTTATGGGGGCATACTAAAGTTGATTAGAGCGACACCGGTTAGGATCCTACGGTTCCCTCGTTCCAGCACCACTATTTTCTATTGGATTCACTTAGTTCAAATGAACTTACTAAACTCAACTTAATGAGTTCCATAATTTCATTTAGACCATGGGAAGCCTTATTAACAACGGTAGGTTAATTGTAGTTTTGTGCGATGTTTTTGATTAAATTTTGAGTTGTTTTATATTTTAAATGTAGTGGCGGTGAATTTATCTTGGTTGATTTTAATTTTGGTTTTGGTTTTGGTTTTGTGGCTATCCTGATAGCTTTAGTTTTCATGCAGGGTGACATCGTTGTTTAGCATGTAATTTTGCAGGTATAAGAGTACAGTATAAAAAGGCAACACTAAAAACTTTAAAAGCGTACCTGGCGAGTCTTTTCATTCCACCACCTCAAACTCAAAAGGCATGTTAAGGCAGTTTATATGAATCAGGGAAATAAAATTTTGATGACATATCTAACCCTAGGTCATATTTTGGTGGGTCCTTAGGAGTTTAATTAAGGAAGATGTTGCTAAGCAGAACATATTAAGTTTAGTAGATCTCTGAGGTATCCAACAGGTCCGTGAAAACAAAATTTTGGGGAGAAGACCTATTTTTGGAAGATAATGAATTTAATCGAACATGTAATTGGAAAAATCATTGTGATTTTAATGATGAACTTTCTTTAACTTATAGATTTAACTTCAACCCACAGAATAAGGAGAGTGAGTTCTTGTTAAAAGAGGTTGTGATTCAAATGAAGAGTCATTTGGAGAGTCAAGGGGCCGTAATTATGAATATATAAAACCAACTTTGGTAGGTTAATAATTCAATTAACAATTATCCTCTAGAGATTTTACCTAGTGACCCTGAGATAAACCTTAAGGAGAAAAGTGGTCAGCATGATATAACTACCTAATTAATAGGTGAAAGAGAATTAAGGATATGGTTTAAATAAATGTTGAGTTGAGAAAAGTGGAAAAAGTGATTAAAAGACCAATGGAATAAATTTTTAAGAAATTAAGAAAACTTATTTCATCAACCAAGATATATATAGAAAGACCACCTTGACCATTTCCTTGGCCCCAAGGGGAAGAATTAGAAGATAACTTGAAACAGAAGAGTGGCCTAGTAGAATTTGATCCAGAATCTGTATTATCTAAAGAGAATCTAATCCAAAATTTGGGAGATCTTGAACTATCTTATAGAGATCCATCTCATATAAATTTCAAGGATAATATTACTATGCAAATTGAGAAAATCTTTAGAAGAATATTGGATCTAGAAAGAAACACGAGGAATAATGATATGAATCAATCTGGAAAGGAAAAATAAAAAGAAAAATTAAAACTTGAAGATTTTGTAGGAATCACTGGATTTGAAAAAGACTGGGTGATTGATTAAGGATCACTTAAATCGAATTTTGATCCAGGAGGAATCCTTTGTCGGGCTGGCAATGTTAAACCTATCGCTTTGTAGAAGGCAACCCATGGTTATCTTTGTTAATGTGTTTGTGAGTTATATTTGTTTAAGGTTTGTTGTGTTTTTTTTTTGTGGGCTGATCAATTTGATTGATGTTGATATATGTTTGTATTGTTTATAGATTGATTTGATCTTTGTGTGGTATTATGGATTGTTCATTTTTATTTATGTTAGTGGATGTTTATATTGTTAGTGGTTTGATTTAATCTTTGTGTGTCATGAGGAAGGTGATTTCTTGACCTCTTATTACTACACTTGTTTGCTCTCTTGTAGTAGTTAGATTAACGAGTCCACTATGACTTAGGTCTCAACTGAATTTTTATTTTAGCAGAGGCAGCTTGAATTTGGACACTGAAACATCCATCTCAATTTTCTTACTTCATTTCAATAACCTTGTATTCAGTTGGTAGGAATCATGAACCTATTTGATGAGCAACATGTGGATGATCTTACACTACCCTTATAATTATTAGAGGTGCTTAAACTAAGGGGATAAGGTGATGCCTGAGGTTGGTGCGTGCGAGCCAATATATCAGAGATAATTGTGTCCATGGAATTAGACTCTATAAAAACATTTTAAAGTACCCAATATATCAGTGTAATGATTCCATTATTAATGTGAAGTAATGTAGTAAGATGTGATGGGTTAAAGGAAGAATTTATCTTATTTATCATGTATGTTTGTGTTACAATAATATGTTGGACTTGGAGAATACTTAAATATATATTTTTATGTTGATTCCTGCTATTCTTTTTAGACCTTTCTTTAGTTCAATTTTATTTTGGCAAGTTTAGTTTAGATTTACTTTCTATTGCAAATTATTTTGTCTTGACGAATACTTGTAGATGTTTCTAATAGACATTTGTGATAGTAGAATTTTTAAATTGTTTTTCATCATGCCTTATAATTTCTATACTGAATGTTCTATATGTTAAAAATCAAGTTTTGAGAAAGGAAGAAAAACATAAATTTCAAAATTAGAATACTTCCTTTTAGTTTAAAATTATTGCAAACATGTTTTAAGCTAGCTTTGCTTTCTTTTGCAGTCATCCTATCTTGATTATGCATGTATATGAATTCGATAGGATATTGTAGTTACCAGTAAATTAAGCTTTTATTTTTCTTCCTGCTACATTTTATGAAATTGATTGAAAAATATTTAAAAATTCAACTTTTGGGGGGAGGAAGAAAAATCTTTCAAACTTAATTTTCTTTGTTCTTAGTACCCTGTATTGAATTTGATATCACTTTTAGAACGACTTGTGGTATGTGGTGTTATCTTTAGGTTACTATAACATTGATTTTACGAATGTTAGAAGTAACTTAGTTGGGATCCTCGATACGCCTAAAATATATAGTGTTTTTAGACACACTTTTATACCTATTTTTGAGATATTGTGCTTTCATGGAAGGTATTTTTATGTGTTTCTTTCAGGTACAGATAAAAATGTGAAAAATGCGTAAAGGAGTGAAAAATGATCAAATTTAGAGCAAATAGGTGAAAAATGTGCAAAAGTGTTTTGGCGCCTAAGCATCAGATCCGGCTCTTAAGCGTCGGGTAAAAAGAAAAGGTCGCGCCTAAGCGTCAGAGGCCCCACGCTTACGCATCAGTGGCAGTTATTGGATGAGAAAATTTGTTTTTTGTGAATTTTGAAGAGGTTTTTGAGGCACTGATTGGCATAATAGATGGTTACAACCACCATGGACAAAAATTATTGCAAAAGGATGCATCTCTTGGGGAAATACATCGAATCATGACACATTTTGAAGAGATACCAAGGCACCTTTTGGAGAATTATAAAAGAAGGAAAATTGGGACTTTGAAAAAGGTCTTGAAAGTACTAGGAAAGTTTAAAAGTTCAAAAATTGGGGAGTTAGTTGAAGAGATTTTCAGGCACCACATATTTATCCATTTTTTATTTTAGTTTTATATTAAGAGTGTTGTAAAAGAGAAGAGATTCAAAGGAACTTCAAGAGTTTGGTGGAGGACTTGAGATAAGTTTTTATCTTTTATTTTAGCCTACTTTCGGTTTTAATTAAAACTTGTTGTTGGTTTGACAATGATTTCTATTTTTAAACTAAATTGTGGTTTTGTTTTCTCCATAAATTCTGAGTAATTTTCTTTATCTTTCTTCTTAAAATGATAAATAATTAAGTTTTGGATGGAAATTGTGGAGAGTATTGATCTTCAATGTTAGTGTGATGATTTAAATCCATGTACTTCATTTACTTCTTGATTTAGCCAATCCGGATGTTAAAATTTATTGTGAGAATATGTAAGAATTAGACTGGTATTTTCTCAGTCAACAATTAGAAAGAATCACATGAGATTGTATGAATGAGAATGTATTTCATATGATTGAGTGCAAATAAATATGAAAATATTCATTGAAGGGTGTAGAGTTAAAGGACTTTAAAGTGATAGGTTAAAGACCCCAACTTGGTTTATTGTTTTAGGTTCTGATACAAGATGTTAGCCCTCAGGTGGAGGGAATCGAGGGAACTCTAGAGTGAGAGCTAGTATCTTCTTTACTTAGTCGGTCTTCAGAACTATTCAACCTTTAAATTAGCCAATGTTCTTTATAACATCTCTAGTAAGGATAAATAATATTATTGCTCCTATTTGACACAACACAATATGCATGCTTCCACAACATAATTCCTATACTTATTACTGATTCATTATAAGGAGAAAGATATTTTCATATTTAGTGATTTTCTTATACAAAAACTCAAGTTATCATTTTAAGTTTGTCATGTTTTTGTCAAAATATTAAAATTACCAAAATATTTAAACTTTCTTTACTGTGAAAACATTTTTAGTTTAAATAATTATCTTTTTAAAAATAAAAAGTTTTCTAAAAAGTGAATATTGCATATCTTCCCTGTGGGTTTGATATTCAGGTCTTAATAAAAAAGTCTTATATTATTTGATAACGATACTTATACTTGCGTAGTTTCCCAATATATATAAATTAAAAACTAAATTCTTATTTTTCTTCAAGATCAAGTTTTTGGTTTTATTGCGAAATAAAGAAATATAACAGAAAAATATAATCATAATTATTGTTAAATTGTTGCATATAAGTAGTTATCGGGTTATGTAATGAAACAGTTCTATAGTAAATATATTCAGTATGAAACATTAGGAAAATGATTTTGCTATTTATGGTAGAAAGGAGTTGAATATTTGAAAAGCTAAGATTCTTAGATTTATACTTAATGAGAATTGAGCCTTTATTGAAACATTTTTCAAACTAATACTTACACTTTTAAAAAAAGTGACGAAAAGTTTTGAGTTTTGAATTTTAGAAAGGGGATAGTGAAATTTAAAACTATTAAAGGTCTATCCTCTAATACTTACACTTTTAAAAAAAGTGACGAAAAGTTTTGAGTTTTGAATTTTAGAAAGGGGATAGTAAAATTTAAAACTATTAAAGGTCTATCCAGATATAGTAATGCTCACAAAAAATAAGGGGATAGAAAATGATCCTTAAAGAAAAAGAAAAGAAAAATAAATGTAGAAAGAAAACAAAAGTGAGGAGAAGGTTGAGAAGAAGCCTAATCAAAAATTTGTTTCACTTGAATCTTTTTAAATGAAAATACATAGAAACAATCCTAAGCTTATTCTTATTTCAAAAAAGTACTGGTTAAATTGGTATAGATAAGGGGTTTAAATTCTATTTTTAATTTTCTTTTGAATCTTTGGTTTAACAAATTTTCAAAAACTTTTGAAGTAAATAGAAAATTAGGATTCCTTTATTAAATATGAGATACTCTTACACTCTAGTTATAAGTTGATTTACTAGAACTTCTCCTACGTTACACTATAACATTTCTAAGATAAAATTATAAGAAACTCTACTCAAACCCACTACCTCACCTCAACAAATTTGGTATTTAAAGTTATAGTGTTACTTGAGGACAAGTAATGTTTAAGTTTGTGGGAATTGATCCACCTTAAAATTATCAATTTTTAATATACATTTGATATTCATTTTATGCACATTTTTGGTGATATTGCACTTTAAAGGAAGTTATTTTGCATGCTTTTGGTTTTAGGCACAAGGAATGGAGTTTTAGCGAAAATGAAACAAAAATAATGCAATATGGAGCCAAAATGAGCAAGGAATAAAAATTTGGTCTGACACATTTTGATATGACTTTCTATGCTTAATTTTCTCTATATTTAGTACATCTTTTTTAATGAAATTAAACTTTTAAAAAAAGTTGTTTTCATGTTTGACTTGTAGGTATGACACTAGGAGCAAATCAGACTTGAAACGGGGCAAAACGAAGCCAAAAAGGAGCAAAACTAGTGTGATGCCCGTAAGGTAGAGCTATAATGCCAGATTCTAGTGTTATAAAGCCAGAAACAACTATAAACAAGTGTTATACAATTGTTTCTAGTTCCATAGCTTTGAAATGGTATTTGGATGGCTTTTGGGCGATTCCGGGTCATTCTGGGATGTTCTGGAAGCTTCTGGGTAGTTATGCATGCCTTATGGAGTGATTCAATGAATCTAGACACTTTAAAAAACTTTTGAATGACGAGATGTGTCTCTTCAAGTGAAAGAGTGTGTCTCTTAGAGTGAAGGGGCGTGTCTTTTGGAAAAAGGATGTGTTTGACTTCTCTTTAAATAAGGGGTTGATGCCTCTCTTGAGAAGTAATTAGTGTGTGTCTTTAGGAGGAGTCTTTAGTGAGATTGAAAGAGAGTTTGGCATGAGTCTATGACAATATATATTTCGCCATTTTCTGAAGAGATCAGTGAGGAAGTTTGAAAAATATGAGTAAGGAAGTATGAGTGGCGCATGGATCGGCAGGAGACTTTGGTGGAGAGATTTTTCATGTTTCTTTCAAAGGGAAAAAGCTAAGTATTGTGTTCTTCATTATCTTATAATTGTTGGCAGGTAGTCATATGTTCCTTTTACTGCTTATGTCATTATCTTCATTTTACTTTTCTTTCTCAATGAAATAGATGCATGTTTAGGAATTTAAATTTTCTTAGATATTCTTTTATTTAATTAATGTGATGGTATTTTCAACGAATCTTAATTTTTTTTATAAATTGATCACTTGTAAAGTTAAAATTTGTTGCAAAACATAAGGGCCAATGTTCTTTGATAGCATTAAGATGGGGTAAATAATATGTATGCTCCTATTTTTCACTAGCTACAACATTTCATTCCTACTCATAATCAACGTCATTAAACGTGAAGGGTNAAGTTCTCATTTAGGGAGTTAGTTCAGAGAGATTTTCAAGCACCACTTTTACTTTTATTTTATCCTTTTTGTCATTTAGGGAGTTAGTTCGGAAGTTGTGGAAAGTATTGATCTTCAATGATCGAAGAAGTTGTGATGATTTAAATCCATACACTTCATTTACTTCTTGATTTGGCCAATACAAATGTTAAAATTTGTTGTAAGAACATGTAAGAACCAGGCTGGTATTGTCTCAGTCAATAATTGGAAAGAATCACATGAGGTTGTATGAAAGGGAATGTAGTTCATATGATTGAGTGCAAATAAATAGAAAAATATTCATTGAAGGGTGTAGAGTTAAAGGACTTTAAAATGACAGGTTAAAGCCCCCAACTCGATTTATTGTTTTAGATTCTGATACGAGATGTTAGCCCCCTGGTGGAGGGAATTGAGGGAACTCTAGAGTGAGAGCTAGTATATTCCCTGCCTAGCCGGTCTTCATAACTATTCAAACTTTAAATTAACCAATGTTCTTTATAGGATCTCTAGTTAGGGTAAAGAATATTATTCCTCCTATTTGGCACAACAGAATTTGCATACTTCCATAACAGAATCCCTATACTTATTACTGATTCGTAACAAGAAGAAAGATATTTTCATATTTAATGACTTTCTTCTACAAAAACTTTAGTTATCGTTTTAAATTGTTATTATTCTATCAAAATATTGAAAATACAAAAAATATTTAAATTTTCATTACTATAAAAAATCATCTTTAGTTTAGATAATTATCTTTTTATTAAAAATAGAAAGTTTTTTGTTCGATAGTGCATATTGTGTATTCTTCCTGTAAGTTCGATATTCAGATCTTAATCAAAAAGTTCTATATTACTTGATAACGATAGGAATACTTGCGTAGTATCCTAATATATATAAATTAAAAGTTAAATTCTTATTTTTCCTTAGGATCAAGTTTTTGGTTGTGTTGCAAAGTATGGAAATATAAGTGAAATATAATCTGAATTATTGTTGTACTGTGCATATTAGTAGATCATTTATCCCTTAGGGAAATAGCCCTACACAGCTCATCTATGGCATTCTCTTCAATGAGAGGTTGATCCTTGAGCGCAGGTGCAACAACCTTAGTTTCGATGACATGGACATCCATGAAATCTTCTTCAAGGTAGTCATTATAGTCAAAATCATCATCATCATCAGCGATGGAGACTCTGTGCTCTAGAGACAACTCGGAAATCTTGACTCTGAGCCTTTTAAATTTTTCTTCGATCATTGATTCATTGATTTTTCTAAAATATGGAGGACCCTAATGGACCTCCTCCTCTTGCTCTTCCATTTCACTGACAATTAGCGGTATCAACTCTGCTTCCCAAGCGGAACTAGACGGGAATACGAGCTGGCAAATTTTCAGTTAACCTTTGAGGTAGTTTGGCAGATTTGATGTCCTTCAAAATTTCTTTCTTCATACAAGGGAAAATTACATGCACAACTCGTTTAAGTAATTCATTGACTCAACAACCTTCTTCGGCGGCTAGTCTCTGAAAGCTGAACTGACTCGGGTGATAGGAGTAGACTTCTTTTTCTCCTCACCATGTCCATGAAGTGACGGTAATGCAACGGTAATTTTCTAAATACTCCTGTATCCATCGATATCCATTAAAGGATGGAATCTACTTCCCCGCAGAAGTTGATATACTTTCAGTAATTCTAACTCCTCTTGGTGAGGCTTTTCCTCGATAGGTATTTCCTCAGGAGTTTGGGCTTTAGTAGCCCTCCGAACTTTTTGGTTGCAATTTCTCTTTTGAGTTTGGGTTAGTGGTGCAGTTATTGAACTCGATCTGATTTTGAATACTGGTGGTGGGATAGCCAATCCCTTAGTCGGATCTTCAATAATCATTACTTCTTTCCCCTTAGCAGCAGCGGGGACAACAGGCTTCATCGGTGCCATAGTGGCAACAGTAGTCTTGGCCTTCTTATAAGAAGGGAATTCCTAAAGACAGTTCAGGTTGAACTCAACAGACGACTCCTGAATTTCTAAAGCGGTGACTTTCATTATGGCGAACGGGGCCTTCCCGAGGATAACCTCGAGGTCTTCAAATTCGGCTCCAAACTTGATGGTAGGAGCAACATTGCGGGCTTCATGGCTCATCGACAGGTTGCAAGAAAAAGTCTGCATTGGGTAAGCCATTGCAATAGACAGAAAGTTTTGGGGTTAGCTATATGGCCAAAACCTTGTAATCTTTAGTGCAAGCACTGAAAATTAACAGAGGTTGTTCTTTAGACCGGGTAAATCTTAGTTTTGGGGTTTTAAGAATTTTCAGCAAAAAGATAATTTAAAAGTAGAAATGTTTAATTAATATAAGAAAATTTTAAAGCGCGCGCAGCACAACACTATTTGATTTAATTTGCAAAATAAGAAATCAAACTTGAAAGGGAGATGTGAAGTGTTTTAGGATCCAGTGTGGGACCCTTTTTTCACTCACATTGCCCAGGTGAAACTAGTCCACCAACACACCTATTAGGGGTCCGACCCACATGAAGATTTAAAAAGTCCTTAATGGTCTCCTGAACCCCTCAGTTCAAAGGTGATTGAACACACAATCCTGAAGTCCAAAGAGTTGGTTGTACTTTCCCAAGACAGAAATTGGTAAAGTATGTCAATGGAAGAAGAGTAATTTGATCCAAGAGGGACATGGACACATTACCTATGTGTGAAGATAATATTTCCTTATTTAAATGGAGACAAAAGCTTGTCCCAGTGGATTCGCCAGAAGCTATCAACACTATTTTGGTTGATGAGTTGCCCGTAAGAAGCTGTCGGTCACAGGAATCAAAATCTCGTCGCTCGCTTCGGAAGGACATTTTAATTTTTAGAAAAATATGAGATCAAACCAACCCCATACTTTTCATAGTTTAAATGAAAGAACGGTGTACCTCAAACCTTGTATCTGTCTCGAAAGATAAACACAAGACTTGAGGATGAGACTCGATCAAATAAACTAAGAAACATATAACATCCATTTGGTCTGCAAAACCATTTTATTTGCCAACAATTTCCCCTATTTAATATGAAGAACTAAATAGGGTTTATATTAAGCTGGGTTCGGATGAGCTTCCTATAAGGGCAAGCCCCTATAGTTAATTACATCCTAAATGACCGAAGTCATCTAAGGAAACTCTCGATAAAAATCAGAAAATATTATCTTCAAGGATTTCAAAAGGATATGACTTTTCAACGAGATCAGGCGAAGAGGTGTGAAATGAGATTAGCTCAAATTTGAAACATTGTGTTGTAGAGTCCAAAGGAGTAAGATCTAGGGGATGTCATAGATTCGGAGGAAAACCTCAGTGACTTCCTGGTCTATCCTATTATTTGGCTTCAGTTTTTAGGAGAAATATTTAGGTGTTTCATCCAGCCAATTTTATTTAATTAGGGCATACATTTGTGTGAAATGATCACACAAAAAGCTTGAAAGATGTGAGTATTTAGGTCGTGACGAACGACAACCTCAGAATCCTAAGACGAGTTAGGGCTTATATTGTACAGTAAAGCTATACAAAGGCCTAAAGATGAGGTGATGATTTATGTTGCATAAGCAAACAACCTCAAAATCCTATGGTCTAGTTGTTTAATTCTAAGGAAGGAAATGGTTTAGCTTGGGAAGACATGTTTTATGTTGAAGATGGTCGTGCTGCCCACTGTGCTAGCTCCAAGCTCCTTGCCGTGAAGAGTTTGAGTTTTCTAGGGTGTCAAGTTATGATGTAAAATCTGGTGGCCCTATGGTTGAAGTTCTTTAAATGTTATGGGGGGAAGTTAAAGTTGATTAGAGTGACACCGGTTAGGATCCTACGGTTCCCTCGTTCTGGCACCACTATTTTCTATTGTATTCACTTAGTCCAAATAAATTTACTAAACTTAACTTAATGAGTTCCATAATTTCATTTAGACCATGGGAAGCCTCATTAGCAACCGTAGGTTACCTCCTCCGAGCGATTCCCGATCATTTGATAGAGACGAGACTGTGGGAAGCCTCGTTAGCAACCGTAGGTTACCTCCTCTGAGGGATTCTCGATCATCAGATAGAGACGTCTTAATTTAGTTGCAATTGTAGTTTTGTGTGATGTTTGTGATTAAATTTTGAGCTGTTTTATATTTAAATTTAGTTGAAGTTGTGGTTTTGTGTGATGTTTGTGATTAAATTTTAAGTTGTTTTATATTTCGAATAGTTGAAGTTGTTGTTTTGTGTGATGTTTGTGATTAAATTTTGAGTTGTCTTATATTTTGAATGTTGTGGAAGTAACTTTTATCTTGATTGATTTTAGTTTTGGTTTTGGTTTTAGTTTTGGTTATGTGGTTATCCTAACAGTTTTAGTTTTCACGCAGGGTTACATTGTTGTTTAGCATGCAAGTTTGTGTTTTGTTCATACATGCAGGTAAGTAAGAACAGTATGGAAAGCTTAAGAAAAGACAATGCTGTAAACTATAAAAGCATACCAGACGAGTCTTCTCGCTCCACCACTTGAAACTCAAAATGCATGTAAGGGCATATAAAGTAGAAAAATAAGGTTTTAGTGATTTACTCAACCCTAGGTCATATCTTGGTGGGTCCCTATTGGCTTGATTAAGGATGACTTTAATTAAACAAAACATATTAAGTTTAATAGACTTCTGAGGTATCCGACAGGTCTAGAGGAAGAAGCAGGTCCACGCTTCCCTCTCACTACCTGGTGAAAAGCCTCGAGCTCATTTAAACTTATTCTTACTGCTCGATGAACATTGATGTTTCAATTATCCTTAAGAGTAAGTTAATTATCATAAGCCATTTAATTTGGAAGCTATGTGGGTGAAGATCCTTAAAGGGGGAAAGTTGGCGTTATTGAAACACTTAGTCGATTTGAGTTCTAATTTGGCTTAGGGTGTTCAAAGGTGTTTTACTTTATATTCATTCTTTTAATTCTTATTAAATCAAATTTGATTTTAGCTTAGGTCACCACTAAGCCCTTTAGACCTAGGTAGATGTCTTGGTTATATTGAAATAAGTTGAATTTTTTAAGTGATAATAATTATTCATTTTCAAAACACTTAAATTTTATTTGAACATCAAGTAGGGGTATTAAATTAGTGAGTTATCAACTTCCAAAGTCATACCCCTAAGTCTAAGATCATTTAATTTAATAGACTTCCAAATTTTAATAATTTAAGGAATTAAAAATTTATCCCTTGATTATGGCAAGAGTGAGGTTGGTTTCTATCAATTAATCCCCTTGTGTTTTAATCATCCAAATAAGTTAATTAAAATCAGAGGTTACCCTTCTCCCTTTCTTGAATTAAGCCTAAATGTTGATTAAGGCCAAATTTCCAAAATTACATTTTTACCCCTAAGGCTCTATCACTTCATAATTTATCAAATTTAATTAAAATTGCTTTGAAATTTTATCCCACCTCACTCATGGGTCAATTAAAACGTCAGAGGAGAAAATGCAATTTTTCAAAATTTAATTTAATTTACATATTTATTTTAATGCAAAAATAGGATTTTTCAGACAAAATTCCATAACTTGACCAAGGCAAAGCCTAATCCCTTGAAATTTTTACTGGAGGTAGACTTAGACCAGGGAAGCATTGGGTCAAATTTCATGATTTATTAAGTATATTTGAATTTTAAGAATTATTTTAATTTCTGGAGCAATTATTAATTACAAAATATTTTGAATGAGGAAAATTAAGTTTAATATTTTTATTAAATCTCTCTGAGATCAAGGAACCCAGAGAAATAAATTTTATATTTTTTTATTTTTCTTTGAATTGTTAGAATTATTTTAGTGAAAATCCATTTTTAGCCTTTAAAAAAAATCATTTTAAGCTTTAAAATTCAACATCTTCACTTAGAAAATTAGGAAAAATATTCAATTGTTTCTAAGTGCTTAGGAAATAATTTAGATTTTTTCCATAAATTTTATTATATTTGTGATTTTTATCATTTTTAATTATTTAAATGCTAAAAATAGGCTAAAAATGATGTTTTTATTTTAATTACCATTTTATTTTTAGAAAATTCCACTGATCACAGAGAACTCAAAAAATAAATTTTTATAATTTTTTGAGTTATGTTTTATTATTAAAAATCATTTTAGTGTTAAAAATGACATTTAACTTGAGAAAAATTAATTTGAGTTATTAAATGAGCTCCAAATGTTTTGAAATTTTTATGGGGAGTTCTATGAACTTTAAATCACAGTGAAGATTAAAAATTAAGTTATTTAGATGTTTGTGTGTCCCAAAATTAATTTTCTTTGTATTGTTGGGTTGGTGGAAATTAAGTGCATTCTTAATGACTTACCCATGAAATATTTTCCAAAGGGTTTTCTGGTCATAGTTAACCTTCCAAAATTTTCTTAGAATTTTTTAAGAAACATGCTAATTATTATGATTAATTTATACAAATAATAGATATAAACTTGGAAAGTATGAATCTCTCTCTAGAGATATCCTCTGACTTTAGAAAAAATTAGAGGATGTTCCTTAAAATAGAGGCAACAACATGCCAACATTTCAAGTCATGAAGAAATGTCTATATGCATGGAGAATTAAAAGACTCAAAATCATATTTAATTAATTAAAAATAAAATCTGCATCAAACAAACTTCAAATTATTTCCACATTGCTCTCATATGTTCACTGAGCAAGAGGATATTTTTATTTTATTTTTGTGAGTTTTCTACACCAAAATATGGAATTTTGAAATTATGGCTATTTATTTAAATCAGTAAACGCGTGGCACCGCGTCAACCTACAGCGGCTCCAAAGCTCCATGCAGCACACTCCCATTAGACGCTGTCATCCACCTCAGCACTGACTTGGCCCACAGTTCATGTATGAAGGCGTTGTCCAACTAGATCTCGTCCGTTGATAAGATAAACACACAATCAGACGGCTCCCCGTCATTGTCCCCAATGCCTTAGCCCAAGAACCATCCATTTTTAAAGCTTAAGATCTCACTCATTTCTTAACCAAATTAAGTGTGGTTTGTTTCTAAATGCTCGTCTAAGTGTGACGAACACATCCATACGGTAATCAAGCCATTAAATTAAGCCTAATGAAATGGAGAATCAAAATAGGCTAGGAAATAGGGGGAGTTCAATATCTTTGCTCTGAGAAGGGAAGCTTCAATCAGAAGTGTTCGACACATTCGTGGAGGTCCAAGGAGGCTAGGGATGAAGCCCCTTGCTGTGGTGAAAGGCCTAGGTATGAATTCAACCAAACTTGATTTCAGGTGTTGGTCTAGAGCTATGCTAGGGGCTCTGTATGACGGAGATTTGATGGGGCTTCTTCTTCTTTCACTGTGGTGATGGTGTGGGCAAGTTTAATTTGGTTTTGGTGGAGGTTAGAAGTGTGGAGAGCTCTGTCCTGTTTCCGACATGGATTTGAGCTCAAAAAATTGAACTCCGGCAAGGGGATTTGGAGAAATGTAGTAGTTGGGTTGCACTGTGGAGGTCTAAAAGAGGCTCTAGGAGTAATTTGGAGGGCTCTCTCTCAGAAATTTTTTGAACACTCTCCATGGTGGTTGGGTTGCACTGTGGAGGTCTCAAAGAGGCTCTAGGAGTAATTTGGAGGGCTCTCTCTCAGAAACTTTTTGAACACTCTCCATGGCTGTGGAAGTGAGTTTTTAATAAAATGGGATTTAGGGTGGATGTCATGGCAAATTGGGGGATGAAAATGCTTAGTTAGGTGGAGGGCAGGGAAGCTCTAAGATTTAATTTGGATGAGGTGGCCTCAAGGTTTGAATTGGGTTTAATTTCATGGGGGTGGCTCTCAGTTTGAAAATTTTCCGGCCACTAGGCTGGCTGGCCGGGCTAGGGGAGGTGGCTAGGAGGTCAGGTGAGCCAGGGGAATATGTCACAGAAATTAAATGGGTTGGTGTTTAATTTTGGTAAAAATATCCTTGGTTTAAACAAATATGGAATCAAATCCCTTGATTTAGGGATCCTTTATTCCATGGCTCATTTGGTTTGTTCCATGGGGTTTGGCTTGGTCAATATGGTCCATAATTTGGCTATGGTGGCCTTGCCTTGACCAATTTGACATGTCTAGGTCAATTTTGGAGCATGGGTCCATATGGGTGCAAATGACCAAACTTTGGGTTTGGGCTAGAATAGCCATGTTAATTGGCCCAATTGATTGATACATTTGATGTAGATGATTGTAATGAACATTTTTGGTGAAGGATTGAAATGATTTTGAGTTCAATTAGGGTTTCAATTTGAAGGGTTTTGAAATTTTGGTGAATTTGGGCATGTTGGGCCAGACTTGGGTCTATATTGGGCTAGGCTTGGGCTAAGTCCAAATTGATTGCTGAAAATGGTCTATAGGAATGTGATGAAGAGTTTTCAACATAAATTGGGTGCCAATTTTGGGGTTAAGTCAATCAATTTGGCGAAATTTGGAGGCATAGCCATTTTGGGGCAAATTTTGGGGCTTTTGACTTAGGTTGAAATTAATTGAAATTAAGGCTTCACTAATGCCAATTTAAGGTCAATTTTGATGTTTATGAATGTTATGAAGAGTTTATTATTCAAATTAAGGCAAATTGAGTGGGCTATGGGTTTAATTGGGTGAGATTAGGTCATGTGGCCAAAATTGGGGCTTTGATCTAGATCAAAAATTGGGCTCAAAGAATGGGCTAATTAAGTATGGATTTGATTTAAATTTGTCACATAGAAGGTGAATTTAAGTTTAGGATTGAAATTGGGACCAATTTGATGGACATTTGTGGTGGATTTGGGGAGATTGAGCCTTTTAAGCATAATTTGGGGGTTTTGGACAAAGATGATAAAAATGGTCAAATTGGGTCATGTAGTAGTTGAAAAAAATAAAATTATGAATATTTGGAATGTTTTGAGAATTTTTGGGATTTTTGGAATTTTTTGAAATTTTGGGTTAAGGAGGGTCATTTTGGTAATTTGGCAATTTTTGATGATTTTGGGTAATTTGGATGTTTTCAAAAGCTTTGAAATGATTTTTAAATAATTTTGGGTATTTTGGGTAAATTTGAGAATTTTAGCCAAATTTAAGGTTTCAAGGGTACTTAGGTAATTTGGGGGAGTTTAGTGGAAAAAGACCAAGTTGAGTATTTTTGGTAGAATTGGGGTGCCAACCACCATAAATAAGTCCTGGACCAATGAAAACCCCATTTGGGTCCTCTATGTATTGATCTTAGATAAAATCTAACCTAGGGCCAGTGGGTTTAGGGGACCATCTACATGAGTCTCCCAAAGGATTAAGGGATCAACGTCAAGAAAATTTTGGGTTTAGGGTACTGAGTGATTGTGAGTGAGGTGATTGTAGTGAGTGCCTTAGCTCTAGATCAACACCCAGGGTCACTCCTAAGGTCAAACAATTCTGTGGGAACTCTCCTTGAGCTCCCTCAAAATGACCCCACCTACTAAGTGCTAGAGGTTAGGACCAATATGTAGGGCTTCAAGTTAAGTAAAGAGGAGTTTGGAATTTCTAATGATCAGGGTTCCTTTTCTAGTTTTCTAGGAATATTCAACAGAAAAGTCTTATGGCTAGACCCTAGGCTACTAAAGAGGAAGAACTAGACCTCAACCAAAAGTGAGGTGAAAAATAATATTGAAAGATATTTGCAAAACTAACACACTAAATCCACCCCATCAATACACTTCCAAGGTGTTTCGATCCAATCTCCTTTCAGGACGCACACTGCGGAACTCATCTACGTGAAGTTCCCTTCATGGAAATCCTCCACATGCTTTTTCTCATTTGTCTTTATCTTCTTATATCCTTGCATTCTTATTCCTCTCTCCTCTAGATCATAATTCGAAAGGGAGTTTACTCAGAGAAAGGACTACATGATGATAGATAAGCTGGTGACTCCTCCAATAAATAGACAACAAAAATAATGAGGATAGGAGCGCTGGGCTGGAAAGGGCATAAAGAAACGTAGACCTGATTGAATCTCTAAACCTAACCCACGTGTAACCCAACCAAGTTTTGACCTAGACCCTAAACCTAACTTATACCCGACCTAACCCAGACCTGAACCAAACTCTAAACCTAACCCATGTCTTACGCAACTGAGGTCAAACCTTAAACGTAAGTGAGCTCGGGTCAACCTAGCTTAACCCTGATTAAACCTAAACCAAAACCTAAGCCAATCTGCGTTAATCGAGCTTAACTTGGGTTAACTTAAGTTACATGAATAAAACCTAAATCAAACCTATGCCAAACTAGATCAGCCTAGCTTAACTCAAGTCAAACTTAAGTCAACAAGGGTCAATCCAGCGTAAACCCATATCAAACCTAACCTCGGGTCAAACCTAACCTAACTCGAGTCAACCCAGCTTAATCGTGGTCAAACGTTAAGCCAACTCAGATCAACTCGGGTCAATTCGATCCAGCACAAAATAAAAACCAAATTTAACCCAAACTAGCTTAAAGCCAGCCTAGGCGTGAACCAGCATCTTAAGCTGAAAAAACCTAGCATACTCTAGCTCAACCCTAACCTAAGTCTAATCCAATGCTAAGTGTTACCTTTATATGTTTTATCTCACGTGTCGTTTCATATTCTATTTTTTATGCCACTTCATGCTCTATATTTTTTCAGGTGTTATTTCATTTTCAAAAACAAAACAAAAATAGCAAAAAAAAAAGAAAAGAAAAGAAAGCTTAAAACACAAAAATAAGGATGAGAACTTCCCAATTATCTTTACAAGTATCAAAAATCAAAATTCAAATAAAATATAAATCAAAATAAAGAAAATCTAGATTTCTCAACATGGCTGACAAACATAAAAACCAAATAATGCATGAATTAAAGTAGTGAAATTCAAATAAATCTTTCAGATACATCAAGATAAAGAATAATTACTGAACCTAAGTAGATCAGACATGGTCTTTAGGTTAACTAATTTAGCACCGAACCGAAGGCCATACACTTATCCCATGTTAGTCTGATTATAGCAGCATACATTAGTTCAGGCTGTTAGTTAGTACTAAGGACTATAACATGGAAAACAACAAACCTATTCTATGAGACTAAAGAGAATTCCTTAGAATGAAGTAACTCATGGTTATTGACAAAGGTATTTTAGACTGCTTTGAAGCTATGAATCCTTTATGCTCTGGCGTTCAAAGAGGGTTCCTGTTTATGAGGCTGGTCCAAGTCAACGACTAACAATGCTTTTGAGAAGATGAAAAATCATGAGCACCATGATCGGGGACGTTTTTTTCAAAATCTAGGTTAGTCTGCCCATATAATTCTTTATAAAGTATAGGGTTTCATTTCTATCTAGAAATCTTTTCCCAACTGACTCTATTCTTAGCTTAGGGTTTCCAATCACTCATGTAAGCCGAATCAGTTATCCCTAAAAAATCTTTTTTATTTCACCTAATCAATCCAAATTCATCAAATCTTTTCAATTTTTTTTTGTGTCTCGGGCCTTTCCCATGACATGTCATCATTAGATCGTAAGTCTCGTCCTTTTAAACTTAATTCTTTCTATTTGGACTTTCCCAGTCCAATTTTGAAGACTAGATCTTTAACAATTCAACTTCTTATATAAATCTAGAGGTTTTCTTTAGGCCTTGCGGTTCTAAAGATGCAATAAAATATGAGAGCTTTCCCTTGTAGGGAACATGACTCCATAATTAAAATAAACCATATCTTACACTCGTAAGGTAAGGTAAAAACCCTGTTTCCATAGTCCCCAAAAAGCTCTTTTTTGGGTGAATCCATTTTAAGTTAATATCTCTATCTTCTGAGATAGTACATTATTCTTCGAATGTCGTATTCGATCATTTAGATAGAAATATTTTTAGGTCAAAGGTGGTAAAAAAAAAACAACCATTGCTTTTCAAGTAGATCGTGCAAAGATTGATGGTGAATTAAATGTATATCTAAAATTGAGTTTTCTTAAGCAATATAAAAGCCTAAATACTAAATGGTCCTCACGGGCTTAATGTATCGATCCACCAAACTATGCATTCAATGATTTAACATCGACCTGATCAATCGTACTCCATAGTTGTACCTTTGAAAGTGACAATTTTCATAGCTCCTTGCTGACCTAAAGCTTTCTACGAGTACCTTCGTAGTACATCAACATTCCAACCTTAATCTTCAAGTTAGTTCTTTCGGCTAGTCTAGCCCACACTACCCAAGTTCCAATTCCAAACTTGCACGAGCTGATTGGGCCTCCTCACCATACTCATCGACAACTATCTGGCTACGCCACTGAGCTTGAGAAACAGTTTTACAAGATGGTAGAAAACTCCATTCCGCGAGCATACATACCAAAATTTATTAACAACATAATAATCTACTTCAGCTGTCATATCAATGAGCCTACTCTAACTCCGTACTATACATCATATAATCTAGCTTTATATTTTATTCTTCAGGGTACCTAGGCTATAGAACAAATAAATTAAAAGATAAAGAGAACTGGAGGGCTCTCTCAATCAAATATCATAAAAAACTCTCTAATTATCTCTAAAAAAAATCACTCAACTTCTTCTTACTCCTTCCTCAAGGTCTCTTCCGAATTGTATGAGTTCGCGAAGTATACAGGATTTCACGTTCCAAAGGGTTCTTATACTTTCATATTATTTCAAAAAATATCACTATTTTAACTTTTAAAAATTAAAATAAACATTTTTATACGTTAAAATGGTATGTTTGTGGCTGTGTTAAAAGTTTAGGTGTTAGATATATGAATGTATATGGATCGAGTGGAAAGTGAGTGCTCCAATCAGACCTAGTTAAATTCTTAACCTTATTTTTAACAAATGTACCATTTGTTTGACTGTTGTATTTATATATATTTACATTTTTATTTTAAATTTTTTATATAACACTTATATATTTAATAATATTTTAATGTTTATATGTTATTTCAGTGATAAATGCTCAATTATAAATATATCTAAATTATCATACAGGAACAAATATAATGTTTTTAATATAATAATTTAATTCAGCGGAAATTATACTTAATTTACAAAATTAAAAATTTATATTACTAATTTAACCGTCAATATTATATATGACAATTTTTATTTTTCGAGTCCCACTTAAAATTAAAAGAGAAATTTTATAGGATGGTGGTGAGATCTACAATGCTTTATACATAGAACATTGGCATGTGAAAGAGAAGCATAAAATTTAGTTTAGTGATGTTGAGATGAGAATGCTCTAAGTGGATAAGTGGCTTTATACTTAAGACAAAATATGAAATTGATATATTTGTGAAAGAGTTGGAGTACCTCCACTGACAAACAAATTTAAAGAGACTCAAAGATGGTTTGCTCACAATAAATGTCCACTATCTGATAAATTATATTGATGAGTAAATATTTTAGATTCAACTTATGTTAAAAAAAGTATAGATAACTTTAATTTATTAGAATGAAATGAAAACATGATACTTATTTGAACACTAAGGCTTTCCGATTCCTATTTTGTTGCTTTTGTTGGAGCCTTGAATTCGGACTCTAGCATGACAACTCGGCCGGCGGCTGGATCGCGGATCAGCCGCAGAATGTGCGGTTGGCATTGCCGTAAATTATATTGAATTAACTGTCAACCTTGTAATTAAACATTCCAGATTTATTATCTTTATTTGTCAAATTATCGGCAGAGCCTCGCAGTTTCTGCTCCCTCCGGCTGCACCCGGGCCGCCCGGCGCTCCAATCTTTTTCTCTTCGTCAGGTTTATCTAATTCTTACTGTAGTTTTCACTTTTGTTAATCGTGTTGAGCATATTTAATTTTATTTTGATGCCAGCAGACCATATGCTTTTGGTCATCACGTGTTCCACTGCTCTCAGAGGTATGAACAGTGAAGAGACGGGAACGGAATCCAGGTTAGTTTCCTTTTTCCTTCTTTTATCGGGGTTTTTCCATTTAAGATGATTTAATCATTTTGTTTGACCGGAAACGTGGAAGATTATTGAACATGTTGCTGAGCTTGGTTTTGTGAATTGAAGTAGATTTCGAATAATTTGAAGTTTTGATCAATTTTTGATGTGCGGAGCTATGATTTTAGCTTTGGATGAACGCTTCTAGCCTAATCCAATTTTCGTTCTGTTCTTGAAAGATATCAATACCTCTTGGTTCTTTTCTTCTTGTGTTATTAGAAAATTTGATAAAATTGCGGTCGGCTATGTTTTTTATCTATTTGTTGCTGTCTGGCAATAGATGAGATTTAACTTACTAGGATTTGGTAAATCCCGTAATCTGGATTTACTATATGCTATATG
>JXCR01103814.1:141709-157759 GCA_002079205.1 Phalaenopsis hybrid cultivar | reverse complement strand
GTAAAAAAAAATTAAATTGATTGGGAAATTACTTACATAGCACTTTCCAAATACAGCTAAATCCAGAAAACTGATATTGCAATGGTTGCAATGCAAAAACATAGGAGCATCATAAAAGTAGGGAGCCCCAAAAAGAATAAAAAGGTACAGATCATTACATGTAATAACAAGATAAATCTCACATATTCTTCTCTTGTTGATAATTGGCAATTTGAGATGGACAACAAATATATGTTGATGAAATAAATGAATTCAAATAAATATCTATAATTGGATGCCTGCATGCCAACTTGCAGCAAAAAAAAAAAAAAAGAAATGAAAGCTCAAAGATCTGTTTCTTAAAAATGAACAAATTCTAAAACTATCTCCATCGCATGAAAATTTAAAGAAACACGAAGTTGCAAACTACATAATTAGGATCCCTTAAATCACTTATACAAATGACAACTAATTGGAAAATACTGTCAGGAGATAAACAACAAATATTAAGCTGAACTAAAACAAAGTTCAAAAACATCGTTGATGTTCTATTTCCTGATTGATTTTGTAATAATCCATATCCCAAAATGTCTTATATTGATTCAAACTAGTGCTATAAAGTAGGTGCTACTGTTTCTATCATATGTTGCATATCATAATATGCATTGCACACCTCGATGATAAAGAATGGCAAATCCAGATGTCTGAGTATCTTCAGACCATCCATATATACCGCATCATTGCCGCATAAAACATAGAGATATTCCATGGTAGCTCTCTCAAATTCTCACCCTAACAATACTTAAACAACACAATACTGCATATAAACTGTAAGGCATTAAACTTGATAATTGTTATAAAAATAAACCCCTTAATTGTATTTTAAGGTGGAGATATGGCTTCTTGCATTTTCTCCTATAATGCAATTTCTTTTCATT
The DNA here is from genome assembly GCA_002079205.1 of Phalaenopsis hybrid cultivar. Taxonomy (NCBI): domain Eukaryota; kingdom Viridiplantae; phylum Streptophyta; class Magnoliopsida; order Asparagales; family Orchidaceae; genus Phalaenopsis; species Phalaenopsis hybrid cultivar. The sequence goes on along the minus strand of JXCR01103814.1, from coordinate 156,842 downwards.
TTTTTGATACTTTTCAGAGAGCCACAAGGCTTCAACATCTAGATAAAAAGACTAGGAAACTCCTTACAAAAAGGATGATAGATTGCTTCATGAAGCTCATGCAAGCCCAATTTCAAAGATTATGGTAAACAAATTTTTTTTTTCACACACAACAACTTTATCAAGTGAAGCATGACATCACAGAGCATCATGAAATTTTGTTCAGAAAAAATATGCATTCATAGGCTTTGGATTTTCTTTGAGAAATTCTATAAGAAATTCCTCAAAAAGATTATTTGATTGATCATCATTGCCATCATATTTTCATCATTGCTAGGAGACAAATACAATAGGAAAATTCTTATGTGCATGCAGTTTGGCCATATCATTGCTTCCCAACACCTTAACAATTTGCAACTNCTTATATTGATTCAAACTAGTGCTATAAAGTAGGTGCTACTGTTTCTATCATATGTTGCATATCATAATATGTATTGCACACCTCGATGATAAAGAATGGCAAATCCAGATGTCTGAGTATCTTCAGACCATCTATATATACCGCATCATTGCCGCATAAAACATAGAGATATTCCATGGTAGCTCTCTCAAATTCTCACCCTAACAATACTTAAACAACACAATACTGCATATAAACTGTAAGGCATTAAACTTGATAATTGTTATAAAAATAAACCCCTTAATTGTATTTTAAGGTGGAGATATGGCTGCTTGCATTTTCTCCTATAATGCAATTTCTTTTCATTTTTTTGATACTTTTCAAAGAGCCACAAGGCTTCAACATCTAGATAAAAAGACTAGGAAACTCCTTACAAAAAGGATGATAGATTGCTTCATGAGGCTCATGCAAGCCCAATTTCAAAGATTATGGTAAACAGAAATTTTTTTTCACACACAACAACTTTATCAAGTGAAGCATGACATCACAAAGCATCATGAAATTTTGTTCAGAAAAAAATATGCATTCATAGGCTTTGGATTTTCTTTGAGAAATTCTATAAGAAATGCCTCAAAAAGATTATTTGATTGATCATCATTGCCATCATATTTTCATCATTGCTAGGAGACAAATACAATAGGAAAATTCTTATGTGCATGCAATTTGGCCATATCATTGCTTCCCAACACCTTAACAATGCAACCCTAAAACTTTTGGCATTTCCATGAGAAAGAGGGTGGAGCTTAATCCATAAATATCAGCCGGATTGAAAAACAACAAACTTCGTGGCAACAAAAAATTTATAAAAACTCATTGATGTGAAATGCTCTTCACACTGCATAATGGAAATCATATAAAAGAAAACTATGACAGTCATTATACTTGTATTTCCCTTTGTTATATACTTGCATTAGTGGAACTTCAAGGGAACCACATTTTCTAACTGCATGCAACAAATTGAGCCTAATAATGATGTAGTTCTCAAGATATTTGCGTAAATTTTTCTTCGATTGATTTGCATACTACCCCTTTTTTATGCATTGGTAAGATGGATGTATTTAAAAAATTAAAATTTAGGTGTTAGATATATAAAACATAAGAATTGAGTGGTATGTATCTAAATCTTCCAAAAAAAACCAATAATTTTGAGTGTTATGTATGCAAATCCCCTTTTTCTATATGCAAAATTGCTCCCATCGAAACATAACGGTGCATGCATGCCACCTAATGGTAAACCACCAAGAGAAAGCAGAGAGCAAGCTTCCATTCCAATTTCACAAAAAAGGGGGTTGTTTGGTAGTAGCATTTGAGCGATTTAGGGTCTGTTTGGTGCACCTGCAGCTTATCCAGCTTATCCAGCTTATCCAGATAAACAACATATCTTGATAAGCTGGTTGACAGTTTAATTTGTGTGTTTAGAAAACAGCTGATTTGTAGCTGTTTTTGAATAAATAACCATTCTACCTATGTGCAGTAATGATGTTTGCAACAAAACTGTCATAACTATATATTTGATAGTTTATAAGCAAAAAATCACTTTATAACAGTATAAAAAAGAATATACACCTCAAAAGCCGTCTCAATCAAAGAATAATGTAATCAATTTTAATAAATAACTAAAAGAAGCTGTATGTGGAGATGGACTAGTCCATGAAAGAATACAACAAATAACATGACACCAAGGCTGATTAACAAATATAAGGCATGTAACAAATTACATTAAAAATTTGAGGTTGTCAAAGAGAAGTAAACTTGAATGTCAAAAAAAAAAAAAACAATTAAGACATGCATTATAACTCTAAATACCTAAATATATATGGTAAATGCAACGTTGAAACTGATCAAATAATTAGTACAAAATGAGACAAAATTCATTTTATTAGTTTACAACTCCATTTCAATAATCATGACATGTTCTGGAAGTACAAAACCTAAAATACCTTTTCATTAAAACCTAGAATGCCTTTCCATTAACAAATGCAATAAAACCCATTTTCTATAAGCAACTGCATTGACTATGAGTTCCATTTGCCTAGATGCTGCATTAAAGTTGATAGGGAAAATGGAATGACATGATAGAACAATATCTCTACTCAAATTTATTCTAACTATGTCTGGTAAGCCATNTGACATGTTCTGGAAGTACAAAACCTAAAATACCTTTTCATTAAAACCTAGAATGCCTTTCCATTAACAAATACAATAAAACCCATTTTCTATAAGCAACTGCATTGACTATGAGTTCCATTTGCCTAGATGCCGCATTAAAGTAGATAGGGAAAATGGAACGACATGATAGAACAATATCTCTACTCAAATTTATTCTAACTATGTCTGGTAAGCTAGCTTTTTGTTGAAAGCTTTGAAATTACTACAAAATAAGCTTTTACTTCTACTAGTGAAGACCTGAGAAAAAAAAAATTTATTTCAAAGCTTATTACAAATAAGCTAGCCAACCTCTAATCAATACTCAAACAAATTTGCTACAAACTACTCTTAATGATGTTCTTCAAATGCATTATTTCATTTTTCAAAATAAATTATAATTTTTTATTAGTATAGAAAAGTTAAAAGTTTCTCATCTTTACTAATTTCTTGTATTTANTTTTTCAAAATAAATTATAATTTTTTATTAGTATAGAAAGGTTAAAAGTTTCTCATCTTTACTAATTTCTTGTATTTGAACTATAGAATAGTTAATTCATGATTTTCAAAGCTACAAATTTGCATGAATTTCTCTACCTCCATTTGTTACGGGATAACAAAATCTTTTTTCCTTGAAACACTGGGATTAGAAACTTTGAATTCGAAACTAGGCACCAACAACTGTTGCGTGATTTCAAAATTAAAACTTTGGAACGGAAAGCTTTGAATTTGAAACAAGGCACCAACAACTGTTACGGGATTTTAAAATCTATTCACTTAAAAGATTGGGATGGAAAGATTTCAATTGGAAATAAAGCACCAACAACTGTCATTTCAAAATCTATAACTCAGAAACNCTGTTGCGTGATTTCAAAATTAAAACTTTGGAACGGAAAGCTTTGAATTTGAAACAAGGCACCAACAACTGTCACGGGATTTTAAAATCTATTCACTTAAAAGATTGGGATGGAAAGCTTTCAATTGGAAATAAAGCACCAACAACAGTCATTTCAAAATCTATAACTCAGAAATATTAGGTTGGAACAGGGGTTAGGAGATTACCTTGCAGTTTTCGAAAATACTTTCGAAAAGTATCACCGGCCTGGGATTACAACTCGGGAGCGTCGCTTGATATTACCTAGCTGCGTCTGTGAATGCTTCCAAGAACTACTGCCGGTGTGGGATTGGAAGCTGTTAGAACTCTATGGGAAGAAGTGTAGAATGACGAGACTTCGGGCACGGGATGAAAGCATGCACTATGGGAGGACAGGTAGGTAAGAAATTTCTCTCAAACGCGGGCCGAGTGGTCGAACCTGTGGCCGTCGTTTAATACAAAAATTTTTCCGCTTATCGTGAATTGTGTCTAAGACGGAGAAAACAAACAATAATGGGGCGTTTTAAAAATGCAAACGCAGGTGATCCACTTCGCCAAACAGAGCCATAAGTTGTTTTTAACTTATATCCTACCAAATAGTAAAAATGACAACCATAGGTTAACATTACCAACTTTATTTCATAGCTATTTCATTATATGAGAAATTTTATGCAAAATACACGCATAAATGAAGAAAAAAGCTGAAATCAAATAACTACATGATCATAGTTCCAACCATAAATTATGCAGATGCACCTCAAGAGGAAGAAAAAATTAAATCCAATTTCATACAGTTTCTTGATCGCAATTCCAATCTTAGGTCCTAGGTATCTGCAAATGAAGACAATCGCTTCTTCTTCATGTAAGCAAATTAGATGCACCATGGAAAAACAAAAAGTACCCACCGTCTCAGAAAATAGACAAAAAAAACTATCTTCATTCTAAAAAACTCTAACCTAACTGATGATCTCAAACAACAGCAAGCATGGAAATCGGAAACAACGCACGATGGGGAAAATAGGTTTGGTTCATATTCACCATATGAAGAGGAATCAAAACTGCAAGAAAAAAGGTACTGAAAAAAAGGTACNAGTGAGTCCTCTGCGCTTGGTATATCGAGCTCTTGATCAAGCAGACCTTCTGAGTCATGCTCCAGGATAAGATTTCCCTTTGCATGTATTCAGATGTACAACCTTTTCATAACTCGTAAGGAAATAGTTCCTCCAACTTCGGGTCTTGCTGGAATCCATATGGTATCTTACTGTCATCCATTTTGTGGAAGGTCACGGACAANAGCGAAGAAAGGTTATCAAACCAATCTTCAAGTGATGTAAAAGAACATAATTATATTCATTCAATAACGTAACTTTAGTAGTAGTAGATCTATTGACAGAGTTGTAGCTAGTGTGAACGTTTTAGATAAATTTAGAGGATTAAAATCTATTGTTTTATTTGGTTAATAACCTCTAACTACCACATGAAAAATGTTTTTAACTTGCTGATGTAATTATTAGAGCCTAGCCATGCTTTTGATCATGAATAATAAATCTAAGAGGGTCACCCATACCATTATTGTATAATAGCTTAGACTCCCATCCATGCTTAATAATGACATTCCTGATACAATTGAAGTATTAAACCCGAAGGTTTTTGATGCACCATATTAATAAATTTTCGTGATCTTACCTGATTAAGTATATGCTGCCCTCATTATCTGCCTTTCGTACGACTTATATTCATTCATCAAATAGATGGATTTTTAGATGTTCCCTCTAAAAGTCAAAGGGGTACTTTCGCAACATAGCACTTGTCCCAAATGAATTCCAAAGGTGGCTCCCATGTTAAGCACTTTGTTTTGCATGATGAATAGTTCCCATGTTTCAATTGTTGTATTGTGTTAATGTCATTTGTAATGGACCATGCTCTCATTTTTTGAGATAATTGTTCATTGATAAGTCTCAAAATTGCCCTATTGATGCAAATTCCCAATAAGTTCACAGTCATAGAAGTGCTACAACATAATAAAACTTAACGTTGGATTTCATGACATGCTGATGTCATTATACCAAAATGTCTTGATGTTTAAGAGTTTCATTTCACCATGTTTATGGTATTTTACAATTATTAGCCGTCGTAGCTCTTACTCCTTCTAGTTAATGATTCTAGTAAATCATGAAGTGTAGAGCTCGTTTCTTCCATATTGTTTTGTAGAAATAAGTCATGATTTCAACATTCCTATAAATAACATTGGTCTTATGCTAATCTAGTAACCAACAATCACGCAGAAGAATATCTTAATAATGTTATGTTGAGTTTTGTAGTAGACCAACATCATTTCATTGATAGGATGAGTATTTAAACTTAATTACAATAGACATAATAATTGAAAGTAATAAAAGAAAGAATAAATAACTAGGAAAGAAATTAAAACAAAATAAAACAAAAGAAGAAAGACATAATTTAGGGAATAAAATCAATTAATAAGTAATAATCGTGTAAGGATAATCGTTATAATCTAATACTCCCCTTAAGTTGAAGTATAGATATCAGTTATGTTCAACTTAGACTTGAAATCATCGAACAAAGTGTGATGTAGATTCTTGGTGAAGATGTCCGCTAGTTGACCACTGGAGGATACATATAGAACGCAAATCTCTTCAGACTCAATTTTTTTCTTAATGATGTGTCTGTCGATCTCCACATGCTTGGTATGATCATGTTGGACTTTGTTGTGAGCAATGTTGATTGCAGCCTTCTTATCACAAAATAGCTGCAACATGACAGAGGTTGGCATATGGAGTTCACGGAGCATGATACGTAGTCAGAGAACTTTATAGATTTCTAAGGACATTGATCAAAATTTAGCTTCAGCACTGCTTCGCCAACCACAAACAGCTTTTTGTTCTTCCACGTGACGAGATTGCCTNTGATGTTTAAGAGTTTCATTTCACCATGTTTATGGTATTTTACAATTATTAGCCGTCGTAGCTCTTACTCCTAGTTAATGATTCTAGTAAATCATGAAGTGTAGAGCTCGTTTCTTCCATATTGTTTTGTAGAAATAAGTCATGATTTCAACATTCCTATAAATAACATTGGTCTTATGCTAATCTAGTAACCAACAATCACGCAGAAGAATATCTTAATAATGTTATGTTGAGTTTTGTAGTAGACCAACATCATTTCATTGATAGGATGAGTATTTAAACTTAATTACAATAGACATAATAATTGAAAGTAATAAAAGACAGAATAAATAACTAGGAAAGAAATTAAAACAAAATAAAACAAAAGAGGAAAGACATAATTTAGGGAATAAAATCAATTAATAAGTAATAATTGTGTAAGGATAATCGTTATAATCTAATACTCCCCTTAAGTTGAAGTATAGTTGTCAGTTATGTTCAACTTAGACTTGAAATCATCGAGCAAAGTGTGATGTAGATTCTTGGTGAAGATGTTCGCTAGTTGACCACTGGAGGATACATATAGAACGCAAATCTCTTCAGACTCAATTTTTTTCTTAATGATGTGTCTGTCGATCTCCACATGCTTGGTATGATCATGTTGGACTTTGTTGTGAGCAATGTTGATTGCAGCCTTCTTATCACAAAATAGCTGCAACATGACAGAGGTTGGCATATGGAGTTCACGGAGCATGATACGTAGTCGGAGAACTTTATAGATTCCTAAGGACATTGATCAAAATTTAGCTTCAGCACTGCTTCGCCAACCACAAACTGCTTTTTGTTCTTCCACGTGACGAGATTGCCCCATGCAAATGAGTGATACCCAGAGGTGGAATGTCAATCATGAACTGATCCTACCCAATCAACATCTGTATAAACAATAATGGACCAATAGGTGTAATGGGAAAAGAAGAAACCTGAGCCGGATGTACATTTCAAGTAGTGAGAATTCAGTGGACAACTTCGAGGTGGTGCTCGTTGGGGTCTTGCATGAATTAACTTACTATTTTAACTATGTGGCATATGTCGGGGAGAGTATGAGCCAGATAGGTTAGTTTTCACACAAGGCGCTGATAATGAGTTTTGTTGATATGTATAGCGTTGGAAATGTCAAACAGTTTTTCATTAAGATCCATAAGAACAATAATAGGATTGCACAGTAGAAGACTGTTCTCTATCAGGAGATCAATCACATATTTGCACTAAGACAGACAAATTCCCCTAGAGGACCGCGCCACTTCCATGCCAATGAAGTACCAAAGAGATCCCAAATCCTTCATCTCGAAGGACAAAACAAGAACGTTATTTAGGGACTCCAATACATGGAGATCATTATCTGTAAAAATAATATCATCAATATAGATAATAAAGATAGCTATCTGACCATTGGAGAAGTGTCAGAACAAGAGGGTGTGATCCGACTGAGCCTGAGTAAAACAAGGGCTTACGACTACCTTTGTGAACTTGCTGAACCAGGTTTTGAGGACTGCTTTAGCCCATAAAGGGACTTATGTATTCTATACACTTGTCCTTGGAGGCAGCAAAATCAAAACCTAGAGGGAGAGACATGTACACATCTACTGTCAACTCACATTCAGGAATGCATTCTTAATATCTAGTTTGAATAAAGCTCAATCCATATTAGCTGAAAGCGACAACAGGACATGAATAATGTTTAATTTAGACATTGGAGCAAATGTCTCATCATTGTCAATTCCATAAGTCTGTGAGTATTCTTTACCGATCAATCTTGTCTTGTTGCGTTCAAAGGACTCGTCAAAGTTGAACTTGGTGCTAAAAGTTCATCAACACCCTACAACTTTCTTACCTCGAAGAAGGTCTACGATGTCCCACATATGGTTCCACTGAAGGACATTCTTCTTCTCCATTACTGCCGTTTTCAAGGCTGGATCTGCAAGAGCAACCTCAATAGTAGCAGGGATCTGAAGGTCCGTTAGGGCAATACCAAATGCTTTGTAGGTCGGAGATAAACTGTGGAAAGACACATTTTGTCATAAAATGGAGGGAGCATGTTTGATTGCATAACTTGGAGAACTTGCCTCATTTGAAAGAGTGGTTGTGCTAAGGATGTCGCCCAAAGTGGAGTTAAGGTTCTGTAAGGAGGTAGTAGGCTCTTAAGAGCATTAGGATGGGCGCGCCGAGTGTAAACACGAATAGAGGGAGGAGGAGATGGTGCACTCAATGGGACAGAGGACTTCCTAGTGGTGGGAAATATGGGGGGACTATCCATAGGGATTAAGATAAGGGACAATGTCGGGGAACTGAAGCTTCCCCTCACTAGAGGTTGAGTTAGAAAAATTGGGGATATTTTCAACAAAGGTGACATTAGCAATCACAGATTTAATTTTGGTTGGATCAAGGCATCGATTCCCCTTTTGAGTTGCGGAGTGACCAAGGAAGTACATTTTATGGATCTGGGATCAAGTTTTCTCTGAGTAGAAACGGTGTTCCGAACAAAGGCAGTGCATCCAAAAATTTTGGGATTTAAAGCGGAGAAGACCCAATTAGCAGGGAAGCATGACATCACGACGGCTAAGGGGGTTCAGAACTTATGAATTTTTGAGGAGACACTATTTATGAGATAGATGACAACATCGTTCCAAAAATATTTCGGTACATTAGATTGAAACATATTGGAGTGAGCAACGTTAAGGATGTGATGAATTTTTTTTCTCGGCTGCCCCATTTTGTTAAGGAGTGTTTGTGCAAGAACTTTGGTGGATGATGTCTTTACTTACCAAAAATTCATTCAGGATAGAGTTGAAAAACTAAGACCATTGTTAGTCCGAAGGAGCTGATTAGGAGTTTGGAATTGAGTGAGACAAATGTATAGAAGTTTTGAAAGGTCACATTGACTTCCGATTTGTCTTTTGAAATGTAGGCCCACGCCATTCTAGTGTGGTCATCAATTAAGGTCAAGCAACACCGTTTATTGATATAGCTGGAAGTGCGAGAATGTCCCCATATTCCTCTATGATGAGGGAAAAATGAGCGAAATGTGTGTAAGTGTGAGGTGGGTATAGGACCCAATGATGTTTGACTAATTAGCACGTCTCACAATTAAAATTAGAGAGTTTTTTATTAGAAAATATGAGAGGCTACAAATTTTTAAATATTAAAAACTACGATGATTTGAACGATAATGTAATAACATAACGAGACTTTCAATAACTCGAGATAAGTTACTAATTTTGAGTGCCGTGTCTTCACTCTCCGTGTTGTTTTGTTAGAAGTAATAGAGTACGACTACCCTCTTAACAGTTCCAATTATCCTCTCCGATTGATGATCCTGAAAAACACAACCATCAAAAGAGAAATTTGCCACACAATTGATATCACTTGTCAACATGCTGACTGATAAAAAGTTACATTGCAATTGGGGAACATGTAAAACAGACTCTAGAATTAGATCGGTCGTTGTCATAATCGATCCGTTATCAGTAATGGAGGTACAGGATCCATCGATAATTATGACGAAATTTTTTTCAGATCACTGGTAGTAAGTCAAGAAAGCTTACGACTAGTCAGTCATGTGATCCGTAACAGCTAAATAAATAACCCATGGATTAAAGTAGAAATAAACTATGAGGGCCATAGGAAGAGTACCTTGTCGGACATGGTAGGTTGATGGACCCGCAGAGACTTGATTGGCTCCAAGAAACTTGATCAATTGTTCTATCTTGTGTTTTAGGGATTTAGAGGAATCTAGGATGTTTCAGGTATGAATCAGTTAAGCCGTGCCTTGTTCGGTCGTCGCCGTGAGTCCCTTAATAGCAGAGGAGTTGCTTGAATGTTTGTATGTCAACTTAACGTGAAGTTTTCAACAGTTGCCCGATTGTGGTTGGGTTTATGACAGTAAACACAAGTAGGATGACTGGTGCGCGAGGGCTGAGCACTATTTGAGATCAAGGTGGACAATTCAGCTGAAGGCGTGGAAGTGTCGAGCATAGCAAGTCTTCTACTTTCTTCCCGACGAATCTCGGTAAAAACAGCTCGAGCAGAAGGATGTTAATCCTAGCCAATAATACGGCTCTAAACTTCGTCAATGTCCTTATTAAGACGGACAAGAAATTCGAATATACGATCCTTTTCCATGATCTTCTACAAGTGGGATAAGTCGGCCAGAGAATCCCAAGTGTAGTCGTTGTACAGATTGCATTTCATTCATAAAGAAACTAGGTCATTATAGTACTGGGTCATTGTCAACCCTTAATTTGACTCCCAGGTCTTCTTAGATACCTCATAGAGTTTGCCAGAATTTTATACATCTGAGTAGGTATCACAGACAACCGTCCAGAGAGTACTAGCAGAAGGGAGGAACATCATGTACGAGCAACCAATTGAAGTTTCCATGGAGATGATCAGCCATGGCATGACCATGGAGTTCTCCACTTCTCAAGCTATGACGTGACCGTTGGAGGATCACAAATCATATCTATGAGATGACCAAACTTTCCACGTCCTTTGATGAATAAAGACACCGCTTGTGACCATTTGAGGAAATTTTTGACATTCAACTGTTGTGTTCTCGAAATTCATGTTTGCTTTTGATTTTCCGATCTGCAAGGGAGTGAGGGTTGGAATCGATCCTCCGGTGGAGTTAAAAACGCCATTTGAGGGTGATTTATTAAAAGAATCAATCATAATTCCGACTGAGCCAAAATATATGTTTTTGCGGTTTTGTGCCATTCATGAATTTTGGTAGAATCACGAACAGTAGAAATTGCAGGTAGGACAACTCCAAGGATACTTTCTGCAGAACAGTGGCACGATCTTCTGTTGACTGGACCTTGGAAGAAGTAGAAGTCCTCTGGCGGACAACAACAGGAGAAATCTAGCGGCAGATGTATTGTTCATTGGACCCTGGACAAAGAGCGGCTGATCTTCTGCTCCCTGGAGGAAGAGCAACATAATCTTGTGGACAGGCGCTGATCTTCTAGGACATAATAGGGAGAAACCTACGGACAGAGACAGGAGAAATCCTTCTGGAATTCCTGCAGTTTGCTGGATTTGGCAAGAAAGGCCTCCAACTAACAGAAGGTGGAGGCAGCGGCTGCTGGAACCGACAGGGATTCGAGGCTGTTGGATCTAGGTTTACATTCTGATACCATGTTGAGATTTGAAGTAGACCATCATAATTTCATTGATAGGAGAAGGGGTATTTACACCCAATTATTGTAGGCATAATAATGGAAAGTAATAAAAAATAAAATAAAATAAGCATGAAAGAAATTAAAACAGAATAAAAAGAAGAGGAAATACACACTTTAGGAAATAAGATCAAATAATAAGTAATAATGGGGTAGGGATATCCGTTATAATACAATGTGTTTAATGTGTAAACAGTTTTGTTGCATGTAATAGTATGTCATCTTGAAGAAATAATCAGTACCAACAAGAATTAAAGATTGTGACGGAGTAGTCCTAGGAAGTCCTGTTACTTCCTGCACTATTGTTCTCCTAAGGGCATATGATTGGCAGTGGTGTTTAAGCCTTCGCTATGTATTATACATTTGGTCAACTAGCACGTGCAGCATTAAGGACAGTTTCCCATTAAGTTAATGTGGTCTAGTTGTGACTGAATTGACTAGCGATGCCAAATGCATCCCAACACTAGCGCACAAGCAGCATGCATTGTACTAGTTAATTAACTTCTAGAGAGATTTTAACTACTGCTGGATGAAGTCTGCCTTTTTTATATTGTGATTGGCTTCAATGGGCATTTATCTTTCTTGTAAATGGCATTTTCAATAGTAATTCCAAATTAAAATATTTTTATACTTTTATACATCTTGAATTACTTGTATTCTATAACTGAAAAAATTTCAATTTGAGAACATATTTATTCTTCTAGCCATATTAGTCCACAATTAAATTCATATGTTTTCAACTTTTATATATTGCAGGCAAAATTCCGTTAATTAATGAGATAGTAGAAGCAAATTAGAAAGTTAGCTGTCTGGATTCAAGATTTCTTATATGAAGAAAAAACAGAAGTTCCAAAAACTTTTGAATTCTGTTGTCAAGTCCAATGGAGAAATTGAGGAGGACAGGAAAGGTACTTGCCTAGCATGAGAATTCTGCAACCGAGCATGTTGTAAAACTTGCTGAGTTTGTTGGTATGGAATCACAAAATTTGGTATCGGTAGTGTCTACTGGTCTCATCTTCATCACATTCAAATTTCTATATATATATATATATATATAAATATAAAGCGTGACAATAAACAATATGTTTTAAAAGTCTCATTTATGTAGTAGAACTTCAAGATCAAAATCCCCCTTTATTTTAAATGTCTAGCAAGAAGGAAAAGATTGGATGGATAATGAAGTTGTTGGAGAAAAGGTTTGAAAGTGCAAATAATCATTAAATAATTCATAAATAGATTGCAAGCATGCCACATCGTGACATGGAAATGCAGTAACAAGATCTATATTGTTGCTTTTGGAATTATGTTGGAATATTGCAGGTTGATCAACACCATCTTATGGTTAGTTTTTTATATTTACTCGTTTAATATTCTTGATTGTGATCAATAACTGACATATAAAAAATAAAACTTGTGGTAGCTATTTTTTATGTTTCTTATTTTTCCCTTACATTCTAAATTATTTAGTTTTTTCTTTGGTGACAACAACAACAACGACAACACCAATAACTAGTCTTTATCCCTTTAAGCGATACTTTTCTATCACATGATAGGCCCGATGTATTCCTATATCTCAACCATCGAACTTGAATTCTACCAATAACATCCACATCTATATACTATCACTTTGAACAATATACCCTAGATATCCAAAATGTTCACTCCTTTTAATAAATTGATAACCCATTATTACAACTTTGTTACTAGATCTACTACTACTAAAATTACATTTCATATTTTCTGTTTTAGATTTACTCAAACGAAGACCTTCAGACACTAATGTAGGCCTCCATAATTCAAGTTTTTCATGAACTCTTTCTACACTCTTATCCACAAGAAGGGCATCATTAGCGAAAATCATACACCAAGGAATATCCTCCTGTAAATGTCCAATAAGAGCATCCATAATTAAAGAAAAAGATATGGGCTTAAAGCCCCTGATGTAATCCAGTTGAAATAGGAAAATACTTGATCATTCCTTTTTCCGTTCAAACATAAGAACTCTAGTATACATATTTTTAACTGTCTTTCTATGGCGATTAGTTTTAAATTTTAAGAATGGCTTCTTTTTATTTAAAAGATACCATTGAATTAACTGTTATATGAATCATCTATATTCTTTGCATGAAAATATAGTATACTTCATACTAGTCATAAGGGGAAGTCCTAGTACCAAGTCATCTTGAATCGAAGTATTATTATCAATGCTTTAGTTGTATCAAAATTTCATTTAGAAACGAGGCTAATTATAGGGTTATTTCATTGATCATGTAAGGATCATCTTAGAAATGAAATTTAACAACTTTGCAAATTTATTGGTTAAATTATTGAATAAAAAAATCATCTGTGTGATGATATTTATGTCTTTCAAACACAAATTATCACATTATAAACTAAGCGAGTTCATGCAAGTGAGCTTGAAGTACTTTTCAATTATAACAATGAACCCATTTATTTGAAGAGTAATTATGGTGGGAGAGAGAATCCTTTTTTTTATGGTTCAATGTATTTAACAATGATGCTTATAAATTATAGATGTTAATATTTGATGTGGATCTTGTCATGACAAGAAAAATTAAATTTGAAGTTGTTTACCTCGAAAAGTAAAATTTCTAATTGGTTAATGAATGTATAACTTTTTGGTAGGTCAAATATGCTAATGAATGACAAACACTATTTGCAATGATTAAATTATTATGTCAAGTTAAAAATTATTAGGTAATTATGTAAATTAAAAAGAAAGTTCGGAAATGGAACATTCTACCATATAGGCTGAAAAATAAAGGAACTTTTAAAAGAAAATATTTATCTGTCTTATTTGCTTGATGAGCTTAATTCATTAACGTAGACTNTATGTAAATTAAAAAGAAAGTTCGGAAATGGAACATTCTACCATATAGGCTGAAAAATAAAGGAACTTCTAAAAGAAAATATTTATCTGTCTTATTTGCTTGATGAGCTTAATTCATTAACATAGACCGTTCTAGGGCTCCTAGAAGTGTGAGATACACAATAAAGCGATAGGTAAGCTGTAAGTGGGTTACGGAAAGTGGGGTGAATGATGGCGGCTGAAAACCGGCGTGAACGGGGCTGGNGGCCTGCGTTTAGTGTAAAAACCCAAACGCAGTTTCGGATAAGCTGGCGAAAAGCGCGAACCAAATGGTATGATGGCGTTTTGAAAACGCCGCCCGCACTTATAAGCTGCCCCAAACGGACCCTTAAAGATCTTCTTAGGAAATGTCCTCATCATTTGTTACCAGACTGGTTAATAATTCAAACCTTTTATAATGGATTAGTGGGATCTCTTAGATCGATTATAGATGTTGCGGCTGGTGGTTCTTTAATGTCAAAACCTTTTGATGAGGCTTATTCATTAATAGAAGAAATGGCTACCAACAATTTTCAATGGCCCTCTGAGCGGGTAAATCTTAAAAGAGTAGCTATTATCCATGATTCTGATGCAATATCTATGTTAGCTTCGCAGATTGCTGCAATATCAAAGATATTAGATCATTATGGGATGAATTATTCTTCA
>JXCR01103814.1:95072-137618 GCA_002079205.1 Phalaenopsis hybrid cultivar | reverse complement strand
AAATGGACATAGATTAAAACCATATTATGAGGGTAACAGATCAAATTTTAAAGAGGTTTTAATGATCAGTCAACCTGAATAACACCTGAATAGGTTGGGCTGACGACGTTAAACTAAGCGCTTTATGGGAGGCAACCTATATTTATCTTTACTTTATTTCCGGTTATAGTAGTTTTTATTTGAAATTATTGCTAGTTTTTGGTAGTATTAAGCTCTACTACTCTTATTTACCCTTAAAACATCTTAAAAATTTGATCTATGAAAAAAAAAAATTGAAACGCATTCGGACTAGAACGAAATTGTGAAAATTTTGCCTTGGGTGCCGACGGCGCCCTCGACAGTGCCGACGGCGGATTTTTTTAGAGAATCCAGACAAAATTAATACAGAGCGCGCCGACGGAGAGACCGGTAAGATGATGGTTTCTTATGTTCGAATGGCAGTTTTTGACAGTTTTTGGGCCGGAATAGTCTTTTTAAACTTAAAAATTCAAACTCTAGTTCATATTTTTCCCCCAAGAACTAAGTAAAACTCTGTCAATTTCATTCCTATGGTGTCCAATTCCCGTGATAATCCCAGAATGTGAGTTTTTAATTAGCAAAAGTTCATTAGTGCGGAAACGCAGCGAATCTTCAACAAGTTGCTGACGAAGAAAGATTAATCAAAGAACGAGCATTTGTGAATTGCGGATTGAATAATCCCACAATGGATATTGAAGAAACAATAGTGCGGCGAAGATGGGAAGTGTTGTGCTACACTACTGTCGCCGTGGTAGTTCTTGTGGTAAAATAATTTTACGCAAATTTACATGGAATCAACGAAGGAGTTGTTTATGTGCTTGCACGGATCAACGAATTATATATGATAGAGAATGTTCCTGTCTGCCACTATTCCAATTTTGATCAATGAGTTATATATGATAGAAAATGTTCCTTGTCTGCCACTATTCTAATTTCGTCCCAACAAGAAACCAGATGAATGAAATTTACCAGTATTTGATGGACGAAACTGATGATTGGGAATTGCAAGAGAATGGGTATGTTAGTTTTTCTTCAACACTTTTGAATCCCATCTCTAAACACTGGCACTTTTTTATTTCTGCGAAACTGTTACCGAAAATGAAGGTTGGTAAAGTTTCTAAAGAAAGTGCCACTCTGAATTGCTGTATCCAAAGGGGAATGCCGATTGATATTAGATCTATAATTGTAAAGTCAGTTTTAGGCCTGATTGTTCATGGATCAACTTATGGGCTTGGACACCATTCCAAAATTTTCTCACTTTACAGTCAATCTCAAGTATCCTATGAAAATTGGGAAAAGGTATTGCTACCTTGGAAACTTTTGGATCCAACTGAAAACTTATGGGCTTGGACACCCCTCCACGATTTTCTCACTTTGTAATCAGTTCCAAGTGTCCTATAAAAATTGGGAAAAGGTACTGCTACCTTGGAAGGCCTACAAAAATTGGGAAAAGGTATTGCTACCTTGGAAGCCTTTGGATCCAACTGAGAGATTCCTTCACTTTGCAATCAGTTCCAAGTGTCCTATGAAAATTGGGAAAAGGTACTGCTACCTTGGAATCCTTTGGACCCAACTAAGAGATTCCCAGTTTTTTGAGGATAAAAATGACATGGCCATGATAGTTGATCAATCATCTCAGAATTCACTGCCAGTTCAACCCTTAGTTCCGGTAAGTCTTTAGTGATCCTGCATCGAATCAAGAAATTGGAAAAGGAGGTACAAAATGTGATGAATACAATTAATAATATCATTAATTTCTTTGATCATCTAGACTAGAGGATGAAAGAACATTTCGATCACTCTAGACATTTAAAAGATAGCTTGATACGACTGATGAGGAGGATGAAATTAATTGAGGAGGATTCAACTGAAGAATTTCCTTTCTGATCCTTCTACAACCTCCTCATTCATGTGCAATCAATGGGTGATCTCAGAGGAGAAACAAGCACAGAATCTGATGAGTAGTAGATTTACTATAATACCTTTATGTTTATGTGTGTTTAGATTTTAACTTTATAATTGCTTTGCTTTAGCATTATGCTTATAGATCTCTGTATAGTTGAGACTAAGCATAGGATGTTTTGTTTTCAGTGTTTTGAGTGTTGTGGTTTGGATTGCTACGCTGAATTAATGTATTAAGGTTTAGAAAATACCAAATTTAGGTATGTTATGTAATGTTTATTGTACCCCTTGGAATTTATATATAAATGTGATGTTATGTTTTGTGAAATTTTGTATCTGTTAAGTACATCATTTAACAATTTAAAATTATGTTTATAAAGATTAAACGGATATTGTTTAGGCTTTGAGTTGATCAAAATCACAAAAATACAAAATTTGGACATAATTAATAGAGCCCGCCGAGGGCGCCCTCGACGCCGCCGATGGCAACAATTTCCCGAAACTTAGGTTCAAAAACATAATAGAGTGCGCCGACGGCACCATCTGCCCCACCGTCAACGAGATCACAAAAATACCTCTTTAACCGTTATTTTGAGCGGTCAACCACAACTATTCATCATCCCCTTCCTCTTAAAAACACTATTTTTGAATTAGGGCTTGTTAAATCTTGGATTGGGAGACGATTTCAAGGCTTTTTGACACCAGATTTGATCTTCTTTAGGTAAGAGCTTCACTCCAAGTTAAAAATATTTGATCTTCACCATTTATTTCTTCCACATAGAGGAAACCTGTTGAAAATGTGAAGAAAATTTTGGAAGAAATTCATGGATCTTAATGTTCAACTGTTTGAATTACCATTAGAAGCCATGATTTACATATTAGAAGTAATTTTTGGAATTTTTCTTTGAATTGATTAGATTAAAAATGGCTCCACGTCAAAAGAGAAGAGTTGAGTTCGATGATTCATACTTCGTTAATGTGATGGCTAAAACTCGATTTACTTCATTACTTAAAGGAAAAAAGTGTATAAAAGATCGAGTTTTTTTGAGTCCGGGAGGAGAAATTGAACAGGTTATGGCTGAGCGAAGGTGGGAAAACTTTTGTTACATCACAAATAAAGTTGTNCTTTGATTTGATTAGATTAAAAATGGCTCCACGTTAAAAGAGAAGAGTTGAGTTCGACAATTCACGCTTCGTTAATGTGATGGCTTAAACTCAATTTACTTCAATACTTAAAGGAAAAAAGTGTATACAAGATCGAGTTTCGAGAGTCCGGGAGGAGAAATTGAACAGGTTATTGCCGAGCAGAGGTGGGAAAACTTTTGTTACACCACCAATAAAGCCGATGCAAATGTGGTGAAGGAGTTCTACGCCAATGCGATTTATTCTGAAAATGGAATCGTACAAGTGCGTGGATTTCCTGTGGAATTTACCGCCTCCCGCATTAACACTTTCTATGAAGTCCTAGATTCTTACAACTGCCACTATGAATTGTTTAGTAAGATGGAAGGCCCCCTCCATGATGTGATTAACTTTCTCACTGATGGGAAAGGAACGTGGAAGATAAAGTAACGAGAATGGGTAAAGTTTTTTGCTTCCATGTTGATTGCCACCTCTAAGGCGTGACACTATTTCATTTCCTCTACCCTGTTATCGAATTATCACCATAGTGAGGTAACTAGTGATAGAGCTATTCTAAATTTCTATATTCAGAATAAAAAAAACTATAAATGTGAGGAGAGNTTACCGACTTATCACCATAGTGAGGTAACTAGAGATAGAGCTATTTTGAATTTCTATATTCAGAATAATAAAGCTTTAAATGTGGGGAGAATTATTTTCAAGAATATATTGACTACGGCAAAAGTGAAACTAGTGGAGGTCTAGGACATCCTAGACTTATTTATACACTTTGCCAACTTTCTGGAGTGGAAGCTGGAGAGGAAGAATGGGTTCACTTTTGCCAACTTTCTGGAGTGGAAGCTGGAGAGGAAGAATGGGTTCACCCTATGAAACCCATTTGTAAATCTAATTTGAAGACTTATGTATCCAATGAGAAATGCAGAATTGGAAGTAAGAGTTAGGAACCTTCTACCAGTAGAGATGTCCCCTCTACAAGTTATGACCCTCCTCCTCCTTCTAGCTCCCTTGCCTTAACAGATTTGATGAATGAGTTGACCTTGCAGAGAATGAGCATAGATTTAATAAACGAAAGGATTGGAGGTTTGGAACGCCGACATGATTATGATAGTGAGTACCTGCAGAGGCATTCTGATTTTGAGATAGCTTATTATGATGCTTAGGCCCGACACTACAGAGGAGAGCTTGATGTTACATTTTCTGAATGCCCCCGATATACTCAGTATCAACCCAATCCACCTGCTGATCAAGGCAACGATGAAATAGCTTGAGATTTTGATGTTTAGAATGAAATTGATGTACTTATGTTTGTATTTTTTATATTTCATTTTATGTAATCTTAGATAATTTTATGATTGTAAAAATGTGGTAGTAAAAATGTGCATGTGTAATGTGGTAGTAAAAATGTGCATGTGTAAGTTATAGATGTTACTCAGTACTTTATGGATTGTAATGTGATGTGGTATTTATTTTCATTTTAGTATTTTTGTCTTTTTTTTAGCATTGTAATTGTATTAGAAAATGTTGTATGTTTGTTTCAATTTTATAGTTATTTCAAAATTTCATTACCCAAAAATTATTTAAATGATTTATGTGTGTAGAAAGCTCCTAATATTACAGACCAGGTGAAGTAAAAATTTGAGAAGTCCTGGAGGAATTTTAGAATGATAAAGATGCCTACAATACTGAGGTATGATTTATATTTATAGTATTTTCTCTCCACCTTTATTTCATATTCTAAAATTTAATTTTGGGAGAGGAAGAAAAAGATTAACTATTAGATGTCCTCTATTTCAATATTTTCAAGAATTATTTATATGATTTTATGTAGTGAATTTAACTCAGGTAACTGTATTTTTATAACAATTTAAATATTATGGTAGATATAAAGAAATATTTTTGTAATGAAAATTAATTTTGTAAATTAAGATATTTATTATAAGAGAAAGAGATTATAGTTAACTATTGAAAGTAAAGGAAACTATATTTTGAAGTATAGAGAATCTGGAAATTCATTTAAGAAGAAAAGATTGAGATTCAATGATGTGAAAGCTATGAAATATTTATAAGGTAAGAAATAAGAAGAAAAGATTGGGGCTCAATGATGTAAAAACTATGAAATATCTATAAGGTAAAGGAGTGTTGAGTTTCAAATTTAGGGAAAGAAAAGTGAAGTTCAAAATTATTAAGGCTATCCAGATATATTTCAAATTTAGGGAAAGAAAGGTGATGTTCAAAATCATTAAAGGCTATCCAGATATAGTAATCTTGGGATTCAATGATGTGAAAGCTATGAAATATTTATAAGGTAAAGGAATGCTTTGAGTTTCAATTTAGTGAAAGAAAAGTGAAGTTCAAAATCATTAAAGGCTATCCAGATATAGTAATCCTCACTAAAGGAAAAAGAAAGGATTGAAAACAATCCCTGAAAAGAAAAGAAAAATATATAGGATTGAAAACGAATGCTTTGAGTTTCAAATTTAGGGAAAGAAAAGTGAAGTTCAAAATTATTAAAGGATATCTAGATATAGTAATCTTCACTTGAAAAAAAGAAATGTGATGTTCAAAATCATTAAAGGCTATCCAGATATAATAATCTTCACTTGAAAAAAGAAAAGTGAAGTTCAAAATCATTAAAGGTTATCCAGATATAGTAATCCTCACTTGAAAAAAAGAAAAATAAAGGGATTGACAACAATACCTGAGGCTATCCAGATATCTAATCCTCACTTGAAAAAAAGGAAAAAGAAAGGATTTGAAAACACTCCCTGAAATAGATATAGTAATCCTCACTTGAAAAAGGAAAAAAAAAAGGATTGAAAACAATCCCTGAAAAAAAGAAAAAATATATAGGATTGAAAGCAATCCAAATGAAAAAGAGAAAAGAAAAGAAAGAAAAAATAAATTAAAGTGAGGAGAAGCTTGAGGAGATGCCTAATCAAAAATTGGCTTCACTGGGCTTACCTAAAGGGAAAACTTAAATACATTCCTGAACTTATATTTATGGAATAGATCTTTTTACTAATAGAGTTCTCATGAAATTCTTATCTTTTGGATATTCTAAGTGACTTAATATTGCAATATATAGTCATTCTTGAAATAAATAGAAAACTAGAACTCTTAAAACTTGAAGACTAGATAATCTGATGGCTACAGAGTTAATTCAGTTACTTGAATTTTTTCTGAAAATCTCACTATGGTATTTATCTAAATCAAACTTATAGTATTTCTGAATTGTGAATTTTTTCTGAAAATCTCACTATGATATTTATCTAAATCAAACTTATAGTATTTTTGAAATAAAATATTACTGCAGTAGATCATAACTTTTATATAGTACTAAAATTACTTGAGCACAAGTAATAGTTAAGTTTGGGGGATTTTGACCAAAGTAAAATCTGTTGAGATTTTTGTACCTCTTTTATATTATTTTTAATGATATTGCACTTTAAAGAAAGGTATTTTTGATGTTTTGTTGCAGGAATGATGAATTAAGATCAATGGAGCAAAAAAATACAAAAAGGAGTGAATTTGGAGCAAAAAGGACCAAAATGTGGAGAATTACACTAGGGTGCCGACAGCGCCATCGACGCCGCTGACGGTGAGATTTTCCTGAGGCTACAGGATAAAATCTCCAGAAGGCCGCCGACGGCGCCATCGAGGCTGACGACGGCGGGATTGACCGTTATGTGTACTTGTACATTGGATAAGGCCGAATTTTGGAGGGGTACATAAGCAACACTTGGGAAAACTCATCCACATCTTTAAAGAGAAGATTTTTGCCGAAAATAGAGGAGTCCTGGAGGTTAGATAGGTTCCATTAGTGTGTAGAGAGCTTGTTAGAGTGTGTAATTGTGAGGAATTCTTCAATAAATTGTAAGAGTGGAGGGAAAGTGAGAGATTTCTTCCTCCTTGCTACTTTGAAGAGGAATTATGTGTTCTGTAAAGAAAGGAGGAGATTCAGAGGAACTTCAAGGAGTATTCTTGGGGAGAAATTTAGAGATAAGTTATTTATTTATTATAGTTTGTATTGTCTGATTTTATATATGAATTCTGAGTTTTGTTGTGCTTTCCCCATGAGTTCTGAGTAGTTTTCTCTATCTTTCTCCTTGTCTCTAGACTTGTGAAATGGTGATTTGAATTGGTAAAGCAATAAAAATGTTTAAGAAATTGTGATGATATTTTCACTTCAATCTTAATTTACTTTCAATATGGTCANATCTACTTATTTCAATTGCCTATTAGTGACAGATAAACAAATTGAACGTCGTCGTTGTAGTTGAAGTATTACATTTTATTAAGCCTTAGTCCATAGTATTCTATTTCTCATTGTGGGATCGATAACTCAGTATTGCTTTTCTAAAATCTTAGTTCGTAATTCTAAACTACTCCCTATGGGATTAATATCTATTATTACTTTTTATTAAGCCTTAGTCCATAGTATTTTATTTCTCCCTATGGGATCGATAACTAGAACTCCATTAGAGCCCTATATTACTTGAGTGATACGTATACTTGCGTTGACAAATTCGACTTTGACATTATTGAATATTATATATATATACATCTTTATTAAATCAAACACATATATATAAAGTCGCAGTCAACATTTTTGACACCGTTGCTAGAATTTAAATCTTCTAGTAGCGCCATCAAATTCTTGTAATTGTCAATTTACAAAAAGAAAAAGGTCGGTCACACGGCCATGGGAGGTGTGGTGAAATTTTCTTTGAGATACTTCCCCAAATTGATCCCAATGCCTCTTTGAGACCTCCTCAGTGCAATCCAATGACCACATAGCTCTGAATCCCCTTGCTGGAGCCCAATTTTGAGCTTTAATCTCTGCCTAAAACTAGGATAGAGCTTATTACACTCCTACACTCCACAAAAATCAAAATAAACTCACCCACACCTTAACCATAGTGAGAGAAGGAGAAGCCCCATCCAATTCCCCTTCCACAAAGCCCCGAACATAACTCTAGACGAACACCTGAAGTTGGGCTTGGTCCAATTCCTACCTAGGCTTTGCACCATAGCCAGAGGCGCAATCCTTAGCCTCCTTAGAACGGAACGAACGTGTCGTGCACCTCTGATCAAAGCTTCACTTCTCAGAGCCAAGGTATTGATCTCCTCTTCCTCGCATGCCTATTTTGATTCTTAATTTGATTAGGCTTGATTTAATTGTATGGTTACCATATAGATATGTTTGTCTCACTTAGACAAATCCATGGGATCAAACTTGAAGTGATTTGGTTGAGTCTAGGTTGAGATCTTAGGGTTTTATTGTGGATGGTCACGGGATCACTCTATCGGGGACGATGACGGGGAGCCGTCCAATTGCGTGTGTATCAGATGGACGGAGGATATCGAGTCGGACAGCGCTTCCTTGCATGAACCGCGGGCCGAGTCAGCGGCTACATGGATGGCGACATCCAACCAGAGTGCGCGGAGTGGAGTTTTGGAGCTGCCTAGGATACAGTCAGCACCGCGTGTTTAAATAGAAAAACACAGATTTTCTTTTTTAAATAAATAGCCCAAAATTTAAAAAATTATATCTTGGTGTAGAAAAATCATAAAAATAAAATAAAAATACCCTCTTACTCAGTGAATAGAGGAGAACAACGTGGAAATGATTTGGAGTCCCATTTGATGCATATTTTATTTTTAATTAATTAGACACTAATTTGAATTTTTTGATTCTCCATGCATGTAAGAATATCACCATGGCTTAAAATTTAGCAATTTATTGCCTCTTTCTTAGGGAATTGTCGACGCTATTTCGGGTTGGTTTGTGAGGTTGCCAGTAAGAAGCTGTCGGTCACCGAAATCGAAATCCCGTCGCCCGCTTCGGAAGGACGTTGAAGTATGAAATCAAACTGACCGCATATTTTTCATAGTTTAAAATGAAAGAGCACTGTACCTCAAATCCTGTATCTATCTTGAAGGATAAACACAAGACTTGAGGATGAGGCTCGATCAAAAAAACTAAGGAAAGTATGACGTCCATTTGGTCTGCGAAACCTTTGTATTTACCGACAAGTTCTCGTATTTAATATAAAGGATTAAATAGGGTTTATATTAAGCTGGGTTTGGACATGCTTCCTATAAGGGCAAGCCCCTATAGTTAATTACATCTTAAATGACCAAAGCCACCTAAGAAAACTCTCGATAAAATCAAGAAATATTATCTTCAAGGAATTTCAAAGGGTAGGACTCTTCAACGAAATCGATCGTAGAGGTGTGAAAGTGGATTGGTTCAAATTTGGAACATTTTATTGTAGAATTCAAAGGAAGAGGAACTAGGGGATGTCATGGATCCAGAGGAAAACCTCGGTGACATCCCAAGCTATCCTAATGTTTGGCTTCAGTTTTGAGCAGAAGTAATTAAGTGTTTCATCCTGCCAATTTTATTAGTTATGGCTCACATTCGTGTGAAATGATCACACAAATAGCCTGAAAGATGTGAGGATTTAGGTTGTAACGAATGACAACCTCGGAATCCAAAGACACAAATAGCCTGGAAGATGTGAGGATTTAGGTCATGATAAACGACAACCTCGGAATCCTAAGATGTATAGCCTGGAAGATGTGAGGATTTAGGTCGTGACAAACGACAACCTCGGAATCCTAAGACGGTATAGCCTGGAAGATGTGAGGATTTAGGTCGTGACAAACGACAACCTCAAAATCCTAAGATGATTTAAGAGTATATTGTATAGCAGGGCTATGCAAAGGCCTAAAGATAAGGTGAGGATTTACGTTGCATGAGATTGTATAACAGGGCTATGCAAAGGCCTAAAGATAAGGTGAGGATTTACGTTGCATAAGCAAGTGCCTTCGAAGTCCTATGGCTTTGTTGTTTAAGTCTAAGGAAGAAAGATTGGTTTAGCTGGGGAAGACAAGGGCTATGCAAAGGCCTAAAGATAAGGTGAGGATTTACGTTGCATAAGCAAGCAACCTCCAATCCTATGGCTTTGTTGTTTAAGTCTAAGGAAGGAAGATTGGTTTAGCTGGTGAAGATAGGTTTAGCTGTTGAAGATGGGCATGCTGCCCAACATGCTAGCTCCAAGTTCCTGGAGACAGGTTTTGCTGTTGAAGATGGTCGTGCTGCCCCACCATGCTAGCTCCAAGTCCTCAGGAAGACAAGTTTTACTGTTGAAGATGGCCGTGCTGCCCACCATGCTAGCTCCAAGCTCCTTGCGAAGACAGGTTTTGCTGTTGAAGATGATTGTGTTTGCCCACCATGATGCTAGCTCCAAAAGCTCCTGCCGCGACGAGTTTGAGTTATCTAGTGTGTCAAGTTATAATATTAAATCAGGTGTTTATGTTTGAAGTTCTTTAAATTTTATGAGGGCATATTAAAGTTGATTAGAGCGACACCGGTTTGGTGAAGTTCTTTAAATTTTATGAGGGCATATTAAAGTTGATTAGAGCGACACCGGTTAGGATCATACGGTTCCCTCGTTCCGGCATCACTACTTTCTATTGGATTCACTTAGTTTAAATGAACTTACTAAACTTCAACTTAATGAGTTCCATAATTTCATTTAAACTGTGTGAAGCCTCGTTAACAATTGTAGGTTACCTCCTCCGAGGGATTCCCGATCATCCGATAGAGACATCTTAATTAAGCNGCTGATGTGTAGATGTTAGCCCTCAGGTGAGGGGAACGTGGGAGCTCCGAAGTGAGAGCCGGTATCCTCCCTACCTAGTCGCAGAATCAGNGTTTTGATTATGGTTATGGTTAACATGCAAGTTTATGTAGGTAAATGCAAGCATGAAACATGTAAGGAAAAGGCAGAAGAAAGACGATACTATAAACTATAAAAGCGTACCTGGCGAGTCTTCTCGTTCCACCACCTAAAACTCAAAATGCATGTTAAGGCAGTTTCTGAAGAGTAGAAAAGGTAATATTTTGGTAATTTTCCTAACCCTATTTCATATCTTTGCGTGTCCTTAGAAGTTTAATTAAGGATGATTCCATTGAACAAAGAATATTAAGTTTAATAGGCCTCTGAGGTATCCAAAAAGTTAGGATGGGGAAGAAGGTCCATGCCTCCTTCTCACCAACTGGTGAAAAGCCTCGAGTCCATTTAAACTTGTTATGTTACTTGATGGTTCATCCTGTAAATATCCTTATTACTCTGTTAACATTGATGTCCTAATTATCCCTAGGAAAGGGATAAATGTCACTTATCATTTAATTTGAAAATTATGTGGGTGAAGACCGTTAAAGAGGCAAGTCAGTGTAATTTGAACACTTAGCCAAATTTTTAAACCTAATTGGGCTTAGTGGTGTTTAAAGGATGTTTTATATAATTATGTTTATTTTTGTAATCCCCATTTAGTCAATTTTGATTTGGTCCCTAGTCCACACTAAGCCCTTAAGACCTAGGTGAGTGTCTTAATTAGTTTTGAAAATGGTTAAGCTTTAAGTGATCATGATTCATGACTTGGATTTTTATTTAAAAATCAAAATAGAGGTATTAAATTGATTAGTTTTTTACTTCAAAAGTCATACCCCTAAGTTCAGGATCATTTAATTTTAATAAACTTCCAAATCTTAATTATTTAGAAATTTATTAATCTTAATTAAGCAAGTAAGATTGGTTTCTACCAGTTAAACCTGTGTGTTTCAATCATCAAATAAATTGATTAAGATCAAAAGTTACCCATTTTTCCTCCTTGAATTAAGCCTAAATGTTAATTAATGCTAAATTTCCAAAATTACACATTTGCCCCTAAGATAACATTTCATAATTTGTCAAATTCAATTCAAATGACTTTGAAATTTTTATCCTACCTCATTTATGAGTCAATTAAAACATCAGAGGAGAAAATGTGATTTTTCAAAATTGAGTTTAATTTACATAATTATTTTCATGCAAAGATAGGATTTTTTAAAGAAAATTCTTAACTCTACCAAGGTAAATTATAATCCCTTGAAATTTCTACTAGAGGTAGACCTAAACTAGAGGAGTCTTTGGATCAATTTTCATAATTTTTTAAATTCTCTGTGATTTATTAGAATTATTTTAAATTCTGGGTTATTTAATAAAAATAAAATATTTTGGGTGGTGAATATTAAATTTTGTATTTTTGAAATATCCCCCTATGGTCCAAGAACTTAGAGGAGTAAATTTTATATTTTTTTTATTTTTCCTTGATTTATTGGAATTATTTTAGTGAATTCATTTTTAGCCTTTTAAAAATTATTTTTAAGCTTTAAAATTCAATATCTTTATTTAGAAAACTAGGAAAAATGTTATAATTGTTCCTAAGTGATTAGGAAACAATTTAGAACATTTCCATGAGTTTCATTATTTTTATGATTTTTATGAATTTTTAATCATTTAAATATTTAGAATAGGCTAAAAATCAAATTTTTATCTTAAATATCATTTTATTTTTAAAAAATTTCCCTGATCACAGAGAACTCAAAATACTAAGTTTCATAATTTTTTTGAGTTATATTTTAATTTTTAAAAATTATTTAAATGCCAAGAATGGTATTTATCTTTAAAAATCAATTTAATTTGTGAAATGAACTCAAAATATTTTGAAATTTTTATGATGAGTTCTCTTGATCATAAGTCACAGTGGTGATCAAAAATCATGTCATTTAAATTTTTGTTTTTTCTAAAATTAATTATCTTAGTGATTTAGTATTTGTAAATCTTAAGGATATTTTGAAAGACTTGACCTATGAAATTATTTTCAAAGGTTTCTCTGGTCTTGGTGGACCTTTCAAAATTTTCTTGGGATTTTATAACCAATATGCTAATTTCCATGATTATTTTAAAGAAACAATGAGAAATAACTTGAAAAATGTGGGTCTCTGTATAGGAAGCTCCTCTAACTTTGAAAAAATCAGAGAATACTTCCTCTAATAGAGGCTACAACATGCAAAAATTCCAAGCCAAGGTGATGTACCATCATGCATGGAGAATCAAATGATTCAAAACTGTTTAATTAATTAAAAATAAAATATGCATAACATGGTCTTGAAACTTATTCCACATTATTCTCCTTTGTTCACTGAGCAAAAGGAGTATTTTTATTTTATTTTTGTGATTTTTCTACACAAAGTTATGAATTTTCTAAGTTAAGGGTATTAAAATAAATAGGAAAAAGCCTTATTTATCTATTTAAACAACGCGTGCTGACTAGATCCTAGGCAACTCCGAAGGCATGCGTGGCGCGCTCTGGTTGGAAGCCGCCGTCCACATAGCTGCTGACTCGGCCCGCGGTTTATGTCACGAAGCATTGTCCGGCTCGATCTCCCCCGTCCATTTGATACACGCTTGATTGAACGGCTCCCCGTCATCATCCCCGATAGAATGATCTTGTGCCCTTTCACACTAAAATCCTAAGATCTCAACCTAGACTCAACCAAATCACTTCAAGTTTGATCTTATGGACTCGTCTAAGTGAGGCGAACACATCCATACGGTTAAGATGCAATGAAATCAAGTTTAAGTAAATGGAGGATCAAAACAAGCTCGGGAGGAGGAGGAGTTTTATACTTTGATCAAGCTTAAGTAAATGGAGAATCAAAATAGCTCGGGAGGAGGAGGAGTTTTATACCTTTGCTCTGAGAAGGGAGGCTTCGATCAGAGGTGCTTGGCATGTTCAGATAAGTGAGACGAAGACATCCATACGGTTAAGGTGTCATGAAATCAAGCTTAAGTAAATGGAGGATCAAAACAAGCTCGGGAGGAGGACGAAGTTTTATACCTTTGCTCTGAGAAGGGAGGCTTCAATCAGAGGTGCTCGGCACGTTTGTTAGGGTCCAAGGAGGCTAGGGATTAAGTCCCTAGTCTTGGTGTAAGGTCTAGGTGTGAATTCGACCAAGCTCGATTTCAGGAGTTGGTCTAGAGCTATGGTAGAGGCTCTGTGGAAGGGTAATTTGATGGGGCTTTAGCTTCTTTCACTCTTGTGAAGGTGTTGGCACAAGCAATTTGAGATTTGGTGGAGTGTGAAGGTGTATTGGGTTCTGTCCTGGTTTCCAACAGGGTTTTCAGTTCAAAATTGAGCTCTAGCAAAGGGAATGGGTGAGGGAAAATGGTTGGAATACACCGAGGGAATCTTAGGGAAGCTCTGTGTGAAGTTTGTAGAGGCCTCTCTAAGGAAATTTCAGTACCTTATATAACGGCCATGGAGGTAACCTTTTATAAAAATGGGGCTATGGTGGCTGTCGTGGTCAATTAGGAGGTGTAATGTGGTGCTTAAGTGGAGGGCAGAGGAGCTCCATAGTTTGATTTGGATGAGCTGGCCTCTTGGTTTAATTTGGGTGAGGGGCCATGGGAGTGGCTCTCGATTTTGAACTTTTGCGGCCACTAGGCTAGCCGGCCGGCCAGAGGGAGGTGGCTAGGAGCTCAGGGAACCCAGAGGAACCCATCACAGCAATTTAATGCAAATGTGCTTGGATTTGGCAAAGATATCTTAAACATGTGCATTTTGGGAAATAAGATCCCTTAATTTGGGGGACCCTTGGTCCATGGCTTGATTTAGGTGATTTTCATGGTGTTTGGACTGGTCACTAAGTCCAACTAATGGCTGTGGTGGAGTTAATTTGGTGGCTTTAGGGTGGTTAGGTCACATTTAGTGTATGGGTCCAAGTGGGTGCAAATGACCAAAACTTGGGTTTGGGCTAGGTTAGCCATGTCAATTGGCCCAACTAATTGTTGCATTTGGTGTAGATGATCATAAGAAACAACTTTAGTGAAGGATGGAAGTGGTTTTGAGCTCAATTGGAGGGTCAATTTGAGGGAATTTTGAACTTTAATCAATTTGGCCATGTTGGGCTAGGCTTGGGTCTAGGTTGGGTTAGCCTTGCGCTAAGTCCAAATTGATTATTATAAATGGTCAATAGGGACCTCATGAAGAGTTTTCAACATGAATTGGATGCCAATTTGGAGGTTATGGCAATCAATTGGGTGAAATTTAGGGACTTAACCAATTTAGGGCTAAATTTGGGAATTTTATATTTAGGCCAAACTCAAATGGATTTGAGGCTTCACTAAGGCCAATTGATGGTTGATTTTGATGTATAGGACAAATCAAATGGATTTGAGACTTCAACAATGCCAATTGATGGTTGATTTTGATGTATAGGAATGTCATCAAATGGATTTGAGGCTTCACCAAGGTCAATTGATGGTTGATTTTGATGTATAGAAATGTTATAAAGATTTTATCAATTTTAATTAGCTAATTGACTAGACTGTGGTTTCAATTTGGTGAGATTAGGTCATATGGTCAAAATTGGGGTTTTGACCCAAATCAAAATTGGGCTTAAATCATGGACCAATTGAGCTTAGATTTGGTTTAGTTTGGTCATATCAAAAGGGAATTTGAGTTTAGGGTCAATTGAGATCAAATTGATGGACACTTGAGTTGGATTTGGGGAAATTTGGGTCTTTAAAGGGCAATTTGGGGATTTTGTTTAAAGATGGTGAAATTGGCCAAATTGGGTTACGTAGTAGTTGAGAGAAATGAAATTGGGAATATTTGGGATTTATAGGAATTTTTTTTGGAATTTTTTGGAATTTCTTGGGATTTTGAGCTATGGAGGGGTATTTTGGTAATTTAGAGGTGTTTTAGGGGTTAAAGGCCAAGATGGCTATTTTGGTAGATTTGAGGTACCAAACATCACCTATATGCCATGGACCAATGGAAACCCCATTTTGGGTCCTCTACATAGTGGTCTTAGCCAAACCATAACCCTAGGGCTAGTAGGTTTAGGGGACCATCTACATGAGTATCCCAAAAGATCAAGGGATCTAGGCTAAAAATTCTGGGTTCAGGGTTGTGAGTGATTGTGAGTGTAGATGAGTGTAGTGAATGCCTTAGCTCCAGACCAACACCTAAGGTCAACCCTAAGGTACAGCAATCCTAAGGGACTCATCTTGAGTTTCCCCCACAGTGACCCCACCTACTAAGTATTTAGAGGTTGAGAGCAATATGTGGAACTTCAAGTTGAGTGGAGAAGAGTTTGGAATTTCTAATGGTGAGGGTTCCATGTCTAGTTTTCTAGGAATAGTCAACAGGAAAAGTCCTATGGCTAGACCTTAGGCTGTTAAGAGGAAAAACTAAACACAACCAAAAATGAGGTCAACAAATGGACCCCCAATAGGTGTGGTGTGCTGGGAAAGCACACCACACGTATTGGCATTGACCGATGAGATCAACAAAAACCAATACAAACTCCTAAGTCAATAGACCCGGAAGTATGCGTCTAGTTGTGTGTCTGATTTGTCTCTATCAGGGATCTAGCAGATGTGTGCTTAATCAAGTCGAGAAGTAGGGACTCTCATAGAAGATTGGAGAGTGGACTTTTGAGTTATGAAATTTCAAAAATTTCTAAAGGATGGGAGTCAAAATGTAAGTGTTGAACCCTGAGGTGGGAATTGAAATTCAAATATCAACTCGAAAAGAGAGACAGAGTGTGAGAGAGAGTGAGTCGGAGTGTAAGGACCGACCTCGAATGTAATGAATCAGAAATGTAGGACTGATTCGGAAATGAGAATTTAAATGTAGGTCAATTCTCAAAAGAGAGCCTCGGAATGTAAGGACCGACTTCAAACGTAAACAATCAGAAATGTAGGACTGATTCAGAAATGAGAATTGAAATGTAGGTCAATTCTCAAAAGAAAGCAAATGTAGGACTGATTCAGAAATGAGAATTGAAATGTAGGTCAATTCTCAAAAGAGAGCGTCGAAATGTAAGGACCGACTTCAAATGTAAAGAATCAGAAATGTAGGACTGATTTGAAAATGAGAATTGAAATGTAGGTCAATTTACTAAAAAGTGCGTCGGAATGTAAGCACCGACTTTAAACATAAAGAATCAGAAATGTAGGACAGATTCAGAAATGAGATATGAAATGTAGGTCAATTCTCAAAAGAGAGCGTTGGAATGTAAGGACCGACTTCAAAAGTAAAGAATCAGAAATGTAGGACTAATTTAGAAATGAGAATTGAAATGTAGGTCAATTCTCAAAAGAGAGCCTCGGAATGTAAGGACTGACTTCAAATGTAAAGAATCAGAAATGTAGGACTGATTCGAAAATGAGAATTGAAATGTAGGTCAATTCTCAAAAGAGAGCATCGAAATGTAAGGACCGACTTCAAACGTAAAGAATCAGAAATGTAGGACTGATTTAGAAATGAGAATTGAAATATAGGTCAATTCTCAAAAGAGAGTGTCGGAATATAAGTACAGACTTTAATTGTAAAGAATCAGAAATGTAGGACTGATTTGGAAATGAGAATTGAAATGTAGGTCAATTCTCAAAAGAGAGCATCGGAATGTAAGGACCGACTTCAAATGTAAAGAATCAGAAATGCAGAAGTGATTCAGAAATGAGAATTGAAGTGTAAGTATCAATTCAAAGATGAGAGAATTGAAATGTAGGCATCAATTTTGGGAGAGAATCGAAATTTAGGAATCAACCTCGGAATGTGAGAATCAGGATTTAGGTACTGACTTGAAGATGAGATTTGAAATTTACAAAAAGCTTGTGGTGTTGAATTTGCAAAAGTGTGTTATGTGAGAAGGTTGATTTTGAAGAAGATTTATAGAGCTTTGTGGAGTTATGTGTAGAATGTTACATTCTGCGGGGATGTGCAGAGAGTTAGTGTAGATAACGATGGTTGTGCTGCGCGCACAAAGAGTAGGAAACTTTGAAAATGGAAGAATCCACTCAACATGTTTGTTTTATTTTCTTGTTGTTTTTCTCACAATTGATTTTTCAAAAAAAAAATTTATTTTTAAAGTTTTAATTTTAATTGGTCGATTTTTTTTTAAGAATTTTTTTTTATTCACTCATTTATGATTATTTTTCATTTGTGTTTCATTTATTGTTGAAAATTTGTTGTTTCGTTCTTTGTTCATTTGATCCCTGAACCATCGCATGGCCCGCGGCTTTCATCCATCGCACAAAAAGGAAATTGACAAAAAGGCACAACTTCAGAGAAATTTCCATTAATTTGCTTCAATAAAGATGCTACAGATCAAATATAGGCTAATTCCTCAAAAGGTACATCATGTAATACATACTGAAATACATTGAGAATCATCTCAAGATATGAGTACATCATAGACTGATTACATCAGAAACATGTCATGCTTGTTAAAAGAAAGCAAGTGAATCATCTGCGCTTGGTATATCGAGCTCCTGATCAAGCAGACCTTCTGAGCCATGCTCCAGAATTAGAGTTCCCTTCGCATGTATTCAGAGGTACAACCTTCTCATAGCTCGTAAGGAAACAGTTCCTCCAACTCCAGGTCTTGCTGAAATCCATATGGTATCTTATTGTCATCCATTCTGCGGAAGGTCACAGACACCCTATGGTGTCGTACTTCTGGAATGTAGTGCTTGGCAACGTCTGCACCGTTGCCCTTGAGAAAAAGTACTGAACCAAATGGAAGAGGAATCTCCACAGCTCCTCCAAATTCACCAGGGCCGATTACATCGATTTCTTTTTCAAACAGAATATTGCTCTTACTCATGAATGAGACCGTGCAGAAAGGCCTCACAAAGTCATGATGGTCAATGTGCGGGAGAATGCAGTCACCTTCTTCATAAATCTTGATGATGCAACTGTTAGGAATGCAAGTAGAGAGTAGAATATTCCACTTGACCATTCTCTTTATCATCCACTTTATCATCGGTGGTAGCGGATCCACTTGGTCGTATCTGAGGATCCCAGACAGATTCCCCTGCGTGTCGTTCGTAAAATTGTAGCAACACACGCATTGGATAGTGATTCTTCGCTTTCCTCGCATCCATTTCTTCGGCTCGGAATACATTCTTTCCATGAGAAGGCCTGCTCGACCTCTATCTCTTAAATCGAAGATGCAGTCCAGAATGCTTCTTTCATCAGTTTCAGAGAAAACCCTGGCATATAGCTCCAGGCCCTCCAATATGTTGATAAACTTTCCCTGAGCCTCTTCATAGAACTCGAATTCTCTTTTGTTTACCTTGCTTATTTTGTAGTATTCTACCTTACCGGGAGTTGGCAGCTGCCTGGGGCGTTCCTTCCTCTTGGCCTCGGCGGGAATCCAAACTTGTGCTGGTCGATCCAAAATATGAGGTTCAGCCTCAAAGTGGGATGTATGTTCTTGGGCTCCGTGGAGCGTGCTGATCCGTCCCCAATGGGACATACGGCTCATTTGCCATGAAATCTAGAGCTTCAGACTCGTTGGTGCTTGAAGTGTATTCTTCTAAGGTACTGAAATGCTGTAGATGTAGAACGTTGCAGTCCAGACATTCTACAAATGCGCCTGTGACTGATGTCCCAGCTGGCATTTCAACGTTGCATGTTGGGCAACCTCTGCACAAGATATCTAGAACCCGGGGCACATCTGATCCTATCAAAAATCCTGAATTTTCATCTGTAGTGGGCAGGCTAGCAGAAGTTTCTCTCAGATCTGGATCATAAATATGTCCCTCAGGAATGGGGGTAAGAAAATTGCTCACGTCTCTTTAGCGCTTGCGCTCCTGTCGCAGATAGGCTCTCTACTTCTTTCTGCTTGCATTTCTGCGTTGCGTCCTGCGGAGTGGAGTATTTGGTAGTTGTTTACTGTGGGCAAGCTATTAGGCCCCTTGCTGGAGTAGCTATCATGGAGGGCAGTCGGCTGGGCCCCTCCATCGGATCTTGTTTTGCCATCACGTTTTTAGCTTTACGTGACACATCGTCTTGAGTGGTCACTCTCAACAGTGAAGACAGTCCCTTCTTTTCGTCATTGCTGACCACGTCCATTAGAGGACCGTTGTAGTTCATATCAATTTGGTTAAAATCCATGTTGAAATCTATGACACCTCCGTGTGGAACCATCTCTTCATTCAGTGCGAGGTTCCAGCCATCTTGGAAGGCAAAGATCAGCCTCTATCCTGACATTTTTCTGCAGACGACAGAAAGAAACGTCAGTGGGCCAAAGTTTAGCATGAACAAGAACAAAACAAAGTATCCATTAAAGTAAATTTTAGTTTGTTTTGATGAAAATTATTACTGATTTTATGTGTGAGTTTTGTTTAACTTGATGGAATATTTTAAATCCAAAGGTAGAAAAAGAACGTGTAAAGTTCAAAAATTTTCTCAAAATTTTCATTATATATGAGATTAATTACAAAAGTTGGACCCGGTCCTAGACATATAGCCATATAGATAACCCTAAAATAATCAAAGTTTCAAAGTTTCAAAGCAAGCAAAGGCAAGCAAAGGCAGGCGACATCAGGCTGCGTAATAAGTTTTAAGATATCGTCCATTTATCAGTAACATGGGTTTTTCACCCCGGAAGTCCACTAACTTGTAGGCTCCTCCTGTATAAACCTTCTCAACGACAAATGTTCCCTCCCAAGTTGGCTCGAACTTTCCACCTATTTTGCGGCGAGCAAGAATAGATCTTTTGAGCACAAGTATGAGGTCACCAATTTTGAATGTCCTTAGGCAGACCAATTTGTCATGGGCTTGTACCATCTTTGCCTGGTAGAGCTCCAAATGTTAATGTGCTTCCAATCGTTTTCCCTCAAGACTCTCCAGTTCTTCAAGTCTGAGTTTTGCGCTTTCTTCTGTTGTGAGTTGGTTGGCAACGGTGATTCTGAGAGATGGTGTATGGATTTCTCATGGCTAGCACGGCGCAACGGCGACTCTGAGAGATGGTGTCTGGATCTCTAGCGGTAGCACGTCCTCGGTCCCGTATACGAGCATATAAGGTGTACACTGAGTGGGAGTCCTGAAAGTCGTCTGGTAGGCCCACAAGGCTTCTAACAGCTAGTTAGAAATATAATGTCTCAGATATGCCAACTTCCCCTGAAAGGAACGTAGCTGTTTCAAGGTTTTAGGGGGAGGCATTTCCAAGATAGCTTTAACCTTATCGGGGTCGATCTCGATTCCCTGATGATAGACAACGAATCCTAGAAATTTCTCGTAGGTAACGCTAAAGGTGCACTTTAAGGGATTCATTTTGAGATTGTATTGTCGTAATCGTTCGAACACGATCCTCAAATCATAGAAATGGGCTACTTTTTGTTTACTTTTGAAGACCAAATCATCCACGTAGCATTCTACTTAATTGTGAATGAGGTCGTCAAAATCTTCATCATTGCACGCTAATATGTTGCTCCGGCGTTCTTTAGGCCGAACGACATCACTGTGTAGCAAAAAATTCCAATCAGTGTTCTGAAGGCTATAAGTGCTGCATCCTCGGGAGCCATCTTGATTTTCCTATATGCCGAAGATCCTTCCATGAAGGAGAAAATCTCATGTGTTGAAGTAATATTCACCATCTTCTCTGGTATAGGTTGTCGAAACTTGTCTTTTTGACATGCTTTATTTAAATCACTGAAGTCGACACAAACGTGAAACTGTCCATTTTTTTTAACAGGTACAATATTGGCTAACCATGTGGGGTATTGCTCTTCTTTAACAAAGTTGGCGTCTATCAACTTTTTCCCTTCGGTGATGACTTGTTGTTCTATTTCGAGGCGCATTCTCCTGGGAGCCTATTTTACTAGGGTTATATTCATGTTCACCCCAAGTTTATGGACTACAACCTCTGCTGATAGTTCTGGCATTTCATCATAGCTTCATGCAAAGCAATCTTTGAATTCTGTTAATAGTTTGACCAATTCTGCAGATTTTTTNCATTTATTTTGGTAAATGTCCCTGTTGAACTAACTTTTGAACACAAGGCGAGAAGTAACCAAAAGGCAATTCATTTAGTTTATTAGAATCAACATCCAAATTTACATGTTTTTCAAGCTCAGTAGAGGTAGAAGTGCGGTAAAATTTGATCAGCTTTGAACCAACACTATGGACTTCCTTGACCTCTAAACTCTTGACCTTTTGAGGGAGAATTGAAGTGAGGGTCATAGTATCCACATAGTGGTTTATCCGATCATACATTATTTCATATTCATTCCTCTCTCTATCTTCTAGGGATATCTCGTACTGAGGCTTCTTCTATTTTGTCATCATTACCTCATCTTCGGAACTTCTTCATCACCAATCATCAATGTTGATGGTTGGCCTAGTCCGTTCAACAATTAAATTGATCTTTCCTCGTCCTCAATGTTGATATTTGGTCCTAGTCCTTTCAACCTTTAAATTGATCTTTCCTCGTCCGCGTCCCCGGCCTCGACCTCGGGTGCAAGAATTAGAAGACCTCCACCAACTCGTTGTAAGGGAGTGGTAGAAGGTTGTTGAAGCGGAGTTGTATGACCTTCTTTTTGTGATCCCTCTGAATCTTTATCTTTGTGGGTCAAAATTTTGCGCGAGAAAATAGTCTTATTTGGAGGCGCGTAGTAGGCAGCATCTTCATGGATACCAACTTCATGCACTGAAAACGGTTGTAGGTCTCCCTTGATGTAATTTTCTTGACCATCTTTCCGATATTTAATGCACTGGTGTAGGGATGATGGAACCATGTTATGCTCATGAATCCACGGTCGACCCAATAGAGCGTTAAAAGAGGTCAGCGTTGATGATATGAAATTTAACGGTTCTTACGAGTTCTCCAACCTTCATAAGTAATGAGATTGATGGCTCTTTCTCCCTTTTGGTTGAATCCTCTTAACATCATCTTATCGGGGATGAGCTCCTGAACGTCGAAGTCCAAATATGTTAACCGTCCGTAGACTCATCAAGTTAAGAGATGCTCCAGGATCCACTAAAACTCTGGATAACACAAATATAGACTCATCAAGTTAAGAGATGCTCCAGGATCCACTAAAACTCTAGATAACACAAATCTGCCAATGTTGATGGACATGAAGAGCGGACGGTTGTGGTCGGCGGTACCGAGCAGCAAGTCTTCGTCTGTAAAGGTTACCCCTGACTGTTCTCTCAATGAGCAAACTTCATCTAAGGGATGTTCTATCCAACTGAGCTAAGCAAATTTCTTGATCTAGCAAAGCTGTAACCAGAGATTCTCTCATCTCCTTTGACAGGATCAGAGCTTTGTAGATGCTTAGTCTGGAAGGAAACTTCGTAAGATGAGCTAGCATGTTGTAATCTACTTTGTATGATCCTTTGATTTTATCTTGATTATGCGGCTCTTCCACTGGCGGAGGTGGGGGTATCTCTTCTCGAGTCATTATCTGTGGTGTTCTTCCACTGGCGGAGGTGGGGGTATCTCTTCTCGAGTCATTATCTATTTTCCTTTGTCTACTGGAGCTATTCTTGATGGTAACACTTTCCCGCTTCTTAAGTTGATTTCTGTGACTTCTTCTTCTTGAGATATCATTATTGAATCTTCTGGTGTCTTTTCCTCTTTGTCGGTGAGATCTAAGTTTATGGCGAGCGGTGCACCATGACGCTCGAGAGTTGGCTCTTCATTATCAGTGCTGTCGTAAGCGATATTGTTGATGTCTTCTTTAGACTTGACAACAAGTTCATCGGACTCAAGTATAATTTGAGGATCATTTTGAGGATTGAGATCGCAACTAGCTTGGTTATAATCAGTCACATTATTACCAGAAATAGTCAAAACGTAGCCGAAATCACAACCATTATATTCATAAGAACCCGGAGGGACCAAAAGATAATCATACAAAGTCAAGGGTTCGAGGACTTTCTTCCTCGAATCCGAGACAACCAATCTAGTAGAGGCAGCCCATATCCTATCCCCCTTACTATCGATCTTGGCAGTGGCNCCTACCCCATGTGCTATTGGTCCTGGCAGTGATGCTCTTCTTTTTCTTGTTCTTTGTCCTGGATGATGACAGATTTTCTTATGAAATCTTCATCTCGGGCTCGGTATGCTGCAGACTCTGAATGAAGGCTTGTTTTGATGCAGACTATAGCTTGTTCAGTATCTTCTTGGATGATCTGCTCCATACCTCATTCCATCCTTCTTTGGTATTTGTAGAAGCTTGTTTCAATGAATCTTGTGTCCGATTGAGGACCCTCTTGAGTTCATCCCAAGTTGTACTCCATCCATCTGTTCTGACATATGGATCAATTGGGGAGGTTGACTCAGCTGAAATCATGTTTATGGAACCCTTTTCAGGTTCTCTCAAATATTCCTTTGGGATTGTTATATTCTCTTCCTTGAGGTTCTTCTTGAGCAAGTCTTTAAAGACAAAACACTTGTCTATAGTGTGCCCAAGCAAGCGGTGGTACGGG
The DNA here is from genome assembly GCA_002079205.1 of Phalaenopsis hybrid cultivar. Lineage (NCBI taxonomy): Eukaryota > Viridiplantae > Streptophyta > Magnoliopsida > Asparagales > Orchidaceae > Phalaenopsis > Phalaenopsis hybrid cultivar. Next base: position 113,423 of record JXCR01103814.1, on the reverse strand, counting down.
CAATTTGGTTCATTCTTCTTATCTACCTCTTTGGGTTTCTTCGGATCAGGCAGTTTGAATTTTGATTTCTTCATTAAGCTTTTGAATATTTTAGGTACAGCTTCATCTTTGAAGGAGTAAACAACTTTCTATCGCTCTAACAGGGATACTCTTTTACCTGCTGTTCGAGGTGATCCTTCCTGAGACGGTCGTTGTTTGGATTGACTACTCAGTTTCTGAGAGTACTGTGACGAAGATTGACGATGATCTTCTGCATATATCTTTATCGGCTGCTTTTCTTTATAGACAGTTGCGACTATCCTTGATTTCTTTTCGAACACTCTGGTCACCTTAGCCTTTTCATGTGGCTCAATGTGCATCAGNTTTAGCTGGGGAAGACAAGTTTTGCTGTTGAAGATGGTCGTGTTGCCCACCAAGCTAGCTCCAAGCTCCTGCAGTGACGAGTTTGAGTTAATCTTAGTGGTGTCAAGTTATAATATCAAATCAGGTGGCCCTATGGTTGAAGTTCTTTAAATTTTATGGGGGTATGTGTGTCAAGTTATAATATCAAATTAGGTGGCCCTATGGTTGAAGTTCTTTAAATTTTATGAAGGCATATTAAAGTTGATCAGAGCGACACCGGTTAGGATCTACGGTTCCCTCGTTCCGGTATCACTATTTTCTATTGGATTCACTTAGTCCAAATGAACTTACCAAATCCCTCGTTCCGGCATCACTATTTTCTATTGGATTCACTTAGTCCAAATGAACTTATCAAACGCATCTTTAAATTTTATGAGGTCATATTAAAGTTGATTAGAGCGACACCAGTTAGGATCCTACGGCTCCCTCGTTCCGGTATCACTATTTTCTATTGGATTCACTTAGTCCAAATGAACTTACTAAACCCTCGTTCCGACACCACTATTTTCTATTGGATTCACTTAGTCCAAATGAATTTACTAAACTCTGAGGGCATATTAAAGTTGATTAGAGCGACACCGGTTAGGATCCTATGGTTCCCTCGTTCTGGGTTCTTTAAATTTTATGAGTGCATATTAAAGTTGATTAGAGTGACACCGGTTAGGATCCTACGGTTCCCTCGTTCTGGTGAGGGCATATTAAAGTTGATTTGAGCGACACCGGTTAGGATCCTACGGTTCCCTCGTTCCGGCATCACTATTTTTATTTGGATTCATTGGTTAGGATCCTACGGTTCCCTCATTCCGGCATCACTATTTTCTATTTGATTCACTTAGTCAGGTTAGGATCCTACGGTTCCCTCGTTCCGGCATCACTATTTTCTATTGGATTCGCTTAGTCCGACGGTTCCCTTGTTCCGGCATCACTATTTTTTATTGGATTCACTTAGTCCAAATGAACTTATGAAACCGTCGTCCCGGCACCACTATTTTCTATTGGAATCACTTAGTCCAAATGAATTTACTAAACTCTCGTCCCGGCATCACTATTTTCTATTGGAATCACTTAGTCCAAATGAATTTACTAAACTCATATTAATGAGTTCCATAATTTCATTTAAACCGTGGGAAGCCTCGTTAGCAACCGTAGGTTACCTTCATGAATTCCATAATTTCATTTAGACCGTGGGTCCAAATGAATTTACTAAACTCAACTTAATGAGTTTCATAATTTCATTTAGACCGTGAGACCTCGTTACTAAACTCAACTTAATGAGTTCCATAATTTCATTTAGACCGTGGGAAACTTCATTAGCAATGTAGGTTACCTCCTCCCCATAATTTCATTTAGACCGTGGGAAGCCTCGTTAGCAACCGTAGGTTACCTCCTCCGACATTTAGACCGTGGGAAGCCTCGTTAGCAACCGTAGGTTACCTCCTCCGAGGGGTTCCTGATCTTCCCATTTAGAGATTCACTTAGTCCAAATGAACTTATCAAACCCAACTTAATGAGTTCCATAATTTTTTTAAATCGTGAGAAGCCTCACCGTAGGTTACCTCCTCCGAGGACCATAATTTCATTTAGACCGTGGGAAGCCTCGTTAGCAACCGTAGGTTACCTCCTCCGAGGACCACTATTTTCGATTGGATTCACTTAGTCCAAATGAATTTACTAAACTCAACTTAATGAGTTCTGGCCTTATGATTGAAGTTCTTTAAATTTTATGGAGGCATGTTAAAGTTGATTAGAGCGACACCAACGGTTCCCTCGTTCCGGTATCACTATTTTCTATTGGATTCACTTAGTCCAAATGAACTTACCAAATCCCTCGTTCCGGCATCACTATTTTCTATTGGATTCACTTAGTCCAAATGAACTTATCAAACGCATCTTTAAATTTTATGAGGTCATATTAAAGTTGATTAGAGCGACACCAGTTAGGATCCTACGGCTCCCTCGTTCCGGTATCACTATTTTCTATTGGATTCACTTAGTCCAAATGAACTTACTAAACCCTCGTTCCGACACCCACTATTTTCTATTGGATTCACTTAGTCCAAATGAATTTACTAAACTCAACTTAATGAGTTCTATAATTTCATTTAGACCGTGGGAAAACTCGTTAGCAACCGTAGGTTACCTCCTCCGAGGGCATATTAAAGTTGATTAGAGCGACACCGGTCAAGATCCCACGGTTCCATCGTCCCGGCACCTCATATTAAAGTTTATTAAAGTGACACCGGTCAAGATCCCACGGTTTCGTCGTCCCGGCACTAATATTTTCTATTGGAATCACTTAGTCCAAATGAATTTACTAAACTCAACTTAATGAGTTCCATTCATTTAGACCGTGGGAAGCCTCGTTAGCAACCGTAGGTTACCTCCTCCGAGGGGTTCCTGATCTTCCTCTATCGGAATCACTTAGTCCAAATGAATCTATTAGAATCACTTAGTCCAAATGAATTTACTAAACTCAACTTAATGAGTTCCATAATTTCATTTAGGGAAGCCTCGTTAGCAACCGTAGGGTTACCTCCTCCGAGGGCTCCCGATCTTCCAATAGGGGAAGCCTCGTTAGCAACCGTAGGTTACCTCCTCCGAGGGTTTCCCGATCTTCCGATAGAGAGGGAAGCCTTGTTAGCAACCGTAGGTTACCTCCTCCAAGGCGTTCCCGATTTTCCAATAGAGGCATATTACTTTAGTTGGAGCCTCGTTAGCAACCGTAGGTTACCTCCTCCGAGGGGTTCCCGATTTTCAAAGATTCACTTAGTCCAAATGAACTTATCAAACCCAACTTAATGAGTTCCATAATTTTTTTAAATCGTGAGAAGCCTCACCGTAGGTTACCTCCTCCGAGGACCATAATTTCATTTAGACCGTGGGAAGCCTCGTTAGCAACCGTAGGTTACCTCCTCCGAGGACCACTATTTTCGATTGGATTCACTTAGTCCAAATGAATTTACTAAACTCAACTTAATGAGTTCTGGCCTTATGATTGAAGTTCTTTAAATTTTATGGAGGCATGTTAAAGTTGATTAGAGCGACACCAACGGTTCCCTCGTTCCGGTATCACTATTTTCTATTGGATTCACTTAGTCCAAATGAACTTACCAAATCCCTCGTTCCGGCATCACTATTTTCTATTGGATTCACTTAGTCCAAATGAACTTATCAAACGCATCTTTAAATTTTATGAGGTCATATTAAAGTTGATTAGAGCGACACCAGTTAGGATCCTACGGCTCCCTCGTTCCGGTATCACTATTTTCTATTGGATTCACTTAGTCCAAATGAACTTACTAAACCCTCGTTCCGACACCACTATTTTCTATTGGATTCACTTAGTCCAAATGAATTTACTAAACTCTGAGGGCATATTAAAGTTGATTAGAGCGACACCGGTTAGGATCCTATGGTTCCCTCGTTCTGGGTTCTTTAAATTTTATGAGTGCATATTAAAGTTGATTAGAGTGACACCGGTTAGGATCCTACGGTTCCCTCGTTCTGGTGAGGGCATATTAAAGTTGATTTGAGCGACACCGGTTAGGATCCTACGGTTCCCTCGTTCCGGCATCACTATTTTTATTTGGATTCATTGGTTAGGATCCTACGGTTCCCTCATTCCGGCATCACTATTTTCTATTTGATTCACTTAGTCAGGTTAGGATCCTACGGTTCCCTCGTTCCGGCATCACTATTTTCTATTGGATTCGCTTAGTCCGCTAAACCTGAGTTCCATAATTTCATTTAAACCGTGGGAAGCCTCGTTAGCAACCATAGGTTACCTCCTCCGAGGGATTCCTGATCATCCAATAGAGACGTCTTATATTAGTTGAGGTTGTAGTTTTTGTGTGATGTTTGTGATTAAATTTTGAGTTGTTTTATATTTTGAATGTTGTGGCGGTAAATTTTATCTTGGTTGTTTTAAATTTTATCTTGGTTGAATNTTTTGAGTTGTTTTATATTTTGAATGTTGTGGCGGTGAATTTTATCTTGGTTGTTTTTAATTTTGGTTTTAGGAATGTGGCTAACTTGATGGTTTTAGTTTTCATGCACGGTGAGATCGTTGTTTAGCATGCAAATTTGTAGGTATAAAAGTACAGTATGAAAGTACAAGAAAGAGATCGTTGTTTAGCATGCAAATTTGCAGGTATAAAAGTACAGTATGAAAGTACAAGAAAAAGTCGTTGTTTAGCATGCAACTTTGCAGGTATAAAAGTACAGTATGAAAGTATAAGAAAAACAATTGTTTACATGCAAATTTGCAGGTATAAAAATACAGTATGAAAGTACAAGAAAAGCAATGCTGAAAAACCGTAAAAGTGTACCTGGCGAGTCTTCTCGTTCCACCACCTGAAACTTAAAATGCATGTGAGGGCATTTATGAAGAGTAGAAAAAGTAAAGTTCTAGTGGTTTTCCTAGATTTATGTTGTATTTTGGTGAGTGCTTAAAAAGTTTAAGGATGATTCCTTTAAGCAAAACATATTAAGTTTAATAGGCCTCTGAGTTATCCAACATGTTAAGAGGGGGAGACAGGTCCACGCCTCTCCCTCACCAACTAGTGAAAAGCCTCGAGTCCATTTAAACTTATCATTTTTCTTAATGGCCTCACCAACTAGTGAAAAGCCTCGAGTCCATTTAAACTTATCATTTTGCTTAATGGTCTATCCTGTAAATATCCTTAATAAGCCTCGAGTCCATTTAAACTTATCATTTTGATTAATAGTCCATCCTGTAAATATCCTTAATGCTTAGTGAACATCGATGTCTCAATTATCCCTAAGAAAGGGGTAATTACAATTTATCATTTAATTTTGAAAATTATATGGGTGAAAATCCTTAAAGGGGCAAATTATTGTAATTTGAACACTTAGCCAAATTTTAGTCCTAATTGGGCTAAATGATGTTTCAAGGATGTTTGATTTTATTGTGTTTACTTCTCTAATCCTCTTTTAGTCAATTTTGATTTAGCCTAAGTCACCACTAAGCCCTTAAGACCCAGGTGAGTGTCTTAATTAATTTTGAAAAANGGAGTTCTACTTTTAGTATTCTATAGTTTTTCAAAAAGTTGAAATTTATCTTTTGGCATTTGTTTTGGTAAGCTTCCCTGTTGAATTAACTTTTGAACACAAGGCGAGAAGTAACCAAAAGGCAATTCCATTATTTCATTAGAGTCAAAATCCAAATTTACATGTTTTCCAAACTCAGTAGAGGTAGAAGCATGATAAAATTTGATCGGCTTCAAACCAACACTACGGACTTTCTTGACCTCTAAACTCTTGACCTTTTTGTGGGAGAATTGGAGTAAGGTTCATAGTATTCATATAGTGGTTTATCCGATCATACATTGTTTCACATTCATTCTTCTCTGTATCTTCTAGGAATATCTCGTACTGAGGTTTCTTCTACTTTTTCATCTTTATTTCATCTTCAGAACTGTCTTCATCACCAATGTTGATGGTTGGCCTAGTCCGTTCAACAATTAAATTGATCTGTCCTCGTCCACGTCCCCGGCCTCGACCTCGGGTGCGTGAACTAGAAGAACCTCCTCCAACTCGTTGTAAGGGAGTGGTAGAAGATTATTGAAGAGAGTTGTATGGCCTCCTTTTTGTGATTTTTTTAAATTTTCATCTTTGTTTGTTAAAATTGGAGTTGTATGGCCTTCTTTTTGTGATCCCTCTGAATTTTTGTCTTTGTTTGTTAAAATCTCACGGAGTTGTATGGCCTTCTTTTTGTGATCCCTCTGAATCTTTATCTTTGTTTGTCAAAATTTCGTGTTGTATGGCCTTCTTTTTGTGATCCCTCTGAATCTTTATCTTTGTTTGTCAAAATCTCGTGTGAGGAAGACAGTCTTCTTTGGAGGTGCGTAGTAGGCAGCATCTTCATGGATACCAACTTCATGCATTTAAAATGGTTGTAGGTCTCCCTTGATGCAATTTTTTTTACCATATTTGCGGTATTTGATGCACTTGTGTAGAGATGATTGAGCCATATTGTGCTCATGAATCCATGGTCGACCCAATAGAGCATTAAAAGAGGTATCGTCGTCGATGATATAAAATTTAGCGGTTGTTACGAGTTCTCCAACCTTCTTAAGTAATGTAATTGATCCAAGGGCTCTTTCTCCCTTTTGGTTGAATCCTCTTAACATCATTTTATTTGTCGTAAGCTCTTGAGCTTCAATATCCAAATAGGCCAATGTACGTAGGCTCATCAAGTTAAGAGATGCCCTAGGATCCACTAATACTCTAGTCAACACAAATCTGCCGATGTTGACGGAGATGTAGAGCGAATGATTGTGGTCGGCGGTACCGAGCAGCAAGTCTTTGTCTGTAAAGGTTACCCCTGACTGTTCTCTCAATGAGCAAACTTCATATCATCTGTAAAGGTTACCCCTGACTGTTCTCTCAACGAGCAAACTTCATCTGAAGATGTGCTAGCCAACTGAGCTAAGAAAATTTTTGGATCAAGCAAAGCTGTAACCAGAGGTTCTCTCATCTCCTTTGACAGGATCAGAGTATCGTAGAAGCTTAGTCAGGCAGGCAACTTCCTAAGATGAGCTAGCACATTGTAGTCTACTTTGTATGATCCTTCAATTTTATCTTGATTATGTGGTTCTTCCACTGGTGGAGGTGGGGGTATCTCTTCTCGGCTACTTTGCATGATCCTCTAATTTTATCTTGATCATGTGGTTCTTCCACTGGTGGAGGTGGGAGTATCTCTTCTCGAGTCATTATTTGTTTTCCTTTGTTTGTTGGAGCTACTCTTGGTGGTAACATTTTTTCGCTCCTTAAGTTAACTTCTGTGATTTCTTCTTCTTGAGCTATCATTGTTGAATCTTCTAGTGTCTTTTATTCTCCGCCAAAAAGATCTAAGTTGATGGAAAACGATGTACCATGATACTTGAGAATTAACTCTTCATTATTGGTGTTATCATAGATGATATAATTGAGTTCTTCTTTGGCCTTGATAACGAGTTTATCAGACTCGAGTACGATTTGATGATCATTTTGGGGATCAAGATCGTAGTTAGATCGGTCATAATCTGTCACATTATCAACAAAAATAGTCAAAACGTAGCCGAAATCACAATCATTATATTCATAAGTCCCCGGAGGGACAAAAGGATAATTATACAAAGTCAAGGTGTTGAGGATTTTCTTCCCAAAATTCGAGACAACCAATCTAGTAGAGGCAGCCTCTATCCTACCCCCTGTGCTATCAATCTTGGCAGTGATGCTTTTCTTCTTCTTATTCTTTGTCCTTGATGATGAGTGATCTCATGATGAAACCTTCATCTCGGGCTCGGTATGTTGCGGACTCTGAACGGAGGCTGGTTTTGATACAGACTGTATCTTGTTCAATATTTTTTTGGACGATTTGCTCCAGAACTCATTTCAGTCTTCTTCGGTATTTGTAGAAGCTTGTTTTGATGAATCTTGTATTAGATTAAAGACCCTCTTGAGTTCATCCCAAGTTGTACTACATCCATCTATTCCGGCATATGGATAAATTGGGGAGATTGGCTTGCCCGAAATCATGTTTATGGAACCTTTTTCAGGTTTTCTCAATTACTCCTTTGGGAACTCTTCCTTGAGGTTCTTCTCAAGCCAGTCCTTAAAGACAGAGCACTTGTTCTCTTCCTTGAGGTTCTTCTCGAGCCAGTCTTTAAAGACGAAACACTTATCTATAGTGTGCCCTGCAACCGGTGGTATGGGCAATAATTTGGTTCATTCTTCTTATCCACCTCTTCGGGTTTCTTTCGATTAGGTAGTTTGATTTCTGGTTTCTTCATCAAGCTTTTGAATATTTTAGGTATAGCTTCATCCTTGAAGGAATACACAACTTTCTATCGCTCTAATAGGGATATTCTTTTACCCATTGTTCGAAGTGATCCCTCCTAAGGTGGTCGTTCGTTGGATTAACTGCTCTGTTTTCTAGAGTACTGTGACGAAGACTGGTGTTGCTCTTCTGCATATATCTTTATCGGCTGCTTTCCTTTATCGACAGTTGCGACTACTCTTGATTTATTTTCAAACACCTTGGTCACCTTAGCCTTTTCATGTGGCTCGATGTGCTTCATTTCTTCTTAAAGACTGCTGGCTTTACTGAGTTGCTTCTCGAAGGATTTTATGGTGAGTCCCTTAAGCATGAAAGATACTGGCCCATGAATAATTTTGCATAGAATCTCAATTGTTTGATGTTCCCGTAGCTGGGGTTCACATTTCATGCTAAGGTTTCTCCACCTCAAAATATAGTCTGCCAAAGTTTCGTTGGGCTTTTTTTTCTTCATCATGAGCTCTCCAATAGACACATGGTGCTGCGCCTCGACAATTTTTTTCACAAAAACCTGTTCCAGCTCAGAAAATGTTTTAACTGACCTATTTGGCAAGTCAGCATATCAATCAAAAGCAATCCCTGACAAGATGTTGATGAGCTACTGGCAGAGTAGAGCTTCATTATTCCTTATGTTGCCACAACTGGTTCAGAAATGTGTTGTGTGCTGTCTGGGATTTCCAGTCCCGTCAAATATTTTGTAGTTTGGGGCCACAAAACCTTTGGGGAAAGGTACACATCGAACTCCTCTAGGTAAGGTCTATCCTTCAAAATTGATGCACCACCCTTGGATTGGGCTAAGGCATCCCACACTTGTTCAACCATTTGCTTGAATTGATTTTCAGGCATGGCACCTGATGGAGAATCATTCTTTGGTTGTTCATCTATGTCTGCTGAAGTAGACTCTCTTCTTTCATCCGTGATGTGTATGATTTCTGGCTGATTAATCTCTGGAGAAGCCAATCAGGGTGCTTGTGATTGCCCCTGAATGGTGGCCATGGCGGTCATAGCTGCAATCATCTCTTCTATTCTTTTCTCCAGTAGACTGATTTGTTCATCTCTTAGGAGGATGACCCTACGCAGCTCATCTACGGCATTCTCTTCAGTGTGCGGTTGAGCCTCGCGTGCATATGTTGTAGCTCTGGTTTCGATCACATGGACGTCCAAGAAATCCTCCTCCATGTAATCATTGTAATCAAAATCTTCATTGTCACTATTGATGGAAACTCTATGCTCTCAATCTTGAGTTTCTCAACTTTTTCCTCAATTATCGATTCCTTGATTGCTTTAAGATCTGGAGAACCCTGATGGACATGCTTTACTTGTTCCTTCATCTCACTGCCTATTGGCACGACGATGTCAGATATTTCAGGCACTGGTTTTACTTCCTGTCCTGCAAACTCACTGAACTGTATCGGTGCAGCGACCTTGGGTACACATACCCTCTTCTTCTTCGACGATCATGTCTCAAGACGGGATGTCTTAGTAGAGACATCGATATGTCGAGGGAAGGTATGCTCCCCGTGGTGTAGACTGGCTACAGTGTCACATAATCGCTTTGCCTTTATCTTTAGGATTGCAGGAATGGTGGGTAAGATCTTCGAACCCAGTCTCGACTTAACCGGTCGACGACCTTTGGTGCTGGTGGCAGTATGATCAGTAGTAATCACTGCGGTATCAACTTTGTTTCCTAAGCGGAGCCAAACAGGAATGCGAGTAGGCGGTGCTCCAGTTGTCTTATGAGATTTTCTGGCAAATTTGACGCCTTTCAAAATTTCCTTCTTCACGTGAGAGGAAATTGCATCTCCCACTCGTTTAAGTAACTCGCTAACCGAACATCCTTCTTTGGTAGCAAGCCTTCTAAAAACTGCGCTAACTCGAGTGATAGGAGTGAACTTCTTTTCCTCCTCACAGTGTCCATGAAGTGATGGTAATGCGGAAGTCATCCTCCGAATACTCTCATATCCATCAGTATCTGTCAGAAGATGGAAGCTACTCCCTCGTAGGAGTGGATAAATTTTCGGTAACACTTGTTCCACTTGATGAGGCTCATCCTCAACGGGTGTCTTTTTAGGAGTCTGGGCTTTGATAGCCCTTTAAATTCTTCTATTGCAGTTCCTCCTTTTAGTTTGGGTCAGTGGTACAGCCCTTGAGCTTAACCCGATTTCAAACACTGGTGGTTGGAAAGTTAATCCCTCAGTTGGATTGTCGACATTATTTCGGGCTGGTTTATGGGATTGCCCGTAAGAAGCTGTCGGCCACCGGAATCAAAATCCCGTCGCTCGCTTCGGAAGGACGCATGAAATCAAACTGACCCCATATTTTTCATAGTTTAAAATGAAAGAGCATTGTACCTCAAATCAAACCTGACCCATATTTTTCATAGTTTAAAATGAAAGAGCACTATACCTCAAATCCTGTATTTATCCCGAAGGATAAACACAAGACTTGAGGATGAGGCTCGATCAAATAAACTAATGAAAGTATGACGTTCGTTTAGTCTGCGAAACCTTTGTATTTGCCGACAAATTCCCCTATTTAATATAAAGGATTAAATAGGGTTTATATTAAGTTGGGTTCGGACATGCTTCCTATAAGGGCAAGCCCCTATAGTTAATTACATCTTAAATGACCAAAGCCACCTAAGAAAACTCTCGATAGAAATCAAGAAAAATTATCTTCAAGGAATTTAAAAGAGGAAGACTCTTCAATGAATCAGACATAGAGGTGTGAAACGGAATTGGTTCAAATTTAGAACATTTATTGTAGAGTCCAAAGGAGGAAGAACTAGGGGATGTCATGGATCCAGAGGAGAACCCTGACAACTTCCCAAGCTATCCTAATGTTTGGCCTCAGTTTTTAGGAGAAAAAAATTTAAGTGTTTCTTCTTGCCAATTATTAGTTAGGGCTTACATTCGTGTGAAATGATCACACAAATAGCCTGGAAGATGTGAGGATTTGGGTCGTGACAAACGATAACATCGTTCGTGTGAAACGATCACACAAATAGCCTGGAAGATGTGAGGGTTTAGGTTGTGACAAACGAAAATCTCGAATGATCACACAAATAGCCTGGAAGATGTGAAGATTTAGGTCGTGATAAACGACAACCTCGGCTAAGACGAGTTAGGGCTTATATTATATAGCAGGGCTATACAAAGGCCTAAAGATAAGGTGATGAAGACGAGTTAGGGCTTATATTGTATAGCAGAGCTATGCAAAGGCCTAAAGATAAGGTGAGGGTTTACGTTGCATAAGCAAGCAACCTCGAAGTCTTATGGCTTTGTTGTTTAAGTCTAAGGAAGAAAGATTGGTTTAGCTGAGGAAGACAGATTTTGCTGTTGAAGATGGTTGTGCTGCTCACCAAGCTAGCTCCAAGCTCCTGCCGCGACGAGTTTGAGTTATCTAGTGTGTCAAGTTGTAATATCAAATCAGGTGGCCTTATGGTTGAAGTTTNATGGTTGAAGTTCTTTAAATTTTATGAGGGTATATTAAAGTTGATTAGAGCGACACTGGTTAGGATCCTACGATTCCCTCGTTCCAGCATCACTATTTTCTATTGGATTCACTTAGCTTGGTTAGGATCCTACGGTTCCCTCATTCCGGCATCACTATTTTCTATTTGATTCACTTAGTCAAAATGAACTTATCAAACCCAACTTAATGAGTTCCATAATTTCATTTAAACCGTGGGAAGCCTAGTTTGCAAGCGTAGATTACCTCCTCCGAGGGATTCCCGATCATCCGATAGAGACATCTTAATTTAGTTGAAGTTGTGGTTTTGTGTGATGTTTGTGATTAAATTTTGAGTTGTTTTATATTTTGAATGTTGTGGCGGTGAATTTTATCTTGGTTGATTTTTAATTTTTGTTTTGGGTTATGGTTATGGTTAGCATGCAAGTTTATGTAGGTAAATGCAAGCATGAAACATGTAAGGAAGAGGCAGAAGAAAAACTAACTATAAACTGTAAAAGCGTACCTGGCGAGTCTTCTCGTTCCACCACCTGAAACTTAAAAATGCATGTTAAGGCAGTTTATGAAGAGCAGGAAAGTTAAAATTTTTGTAATTTTCCTAACCCTATGTTATATCTTGGTAAGTCCTTAAAAATTTTATTTAAGGATGATTCTATTGAGCAAAGAATATTAAGTTTAATAGGCCTCTGAGGTATCAAACAAGTTAGGAGGGGGAAGCAGGTTCATGCCTCCCTCTCACCTGCTTATGAAAAGCCTCAAGTCCATTTAAACTTATTATGTTACTTAGTGGTTCATCCTGTAAATATCCTTGTTACTCAGTGAACATTGATGTCTCAATTATCCTAAGAATAGGGTAATTATCACTTGTGATTCAATTTAAGAATTATGTGGGTGAAGACCCTTAAAAAGAATAGGGTAATTATCACTTATCATTTAATTTGAAAATTATGTGGGTGAAGACTCTTAAAGAGAAAGGGTAATTATCACTTATCATTTAATTTGAAAATTATGTGGGTGAAGACCCTTAAAGAGGCAGGTAAGTGTAATTTGAACACTTAGCCAAATTTTTAAACCTAATTGGGCTTAGTGGTGTTTCAAGGATGTTTGATTTAATTATGTTTATTTCTCTAATCCTCATTTAGTCAATTTTGATTTGGCCTAAGCCACCACTAAGCTCTTTAAGACCTAGGTGAGTGTCTTAATNCACTAAGCCCTTAAGGCCTAGGTGAGTGTCTTAATTAGTTTTGAAAAAGGTTAAGCCTTAGGTGGTCTTGATTCATGATCAGGTGAGTGTCTTACTTAATTTTGAAAAGAGTTAAGCTTTAAGTGGTCATGATTCATGATTTGAATTTTATTTGAAAATCAAGATAGGGGTATTAAATTTATTAATTATTGACTTCAAAAGTCATATTTATTTGAAAATCAAGATAGGGGTATTAAATTGATTAATTATTGACTTCAAAAGTTATACCTTTATTTGAAAATCAAAATAGGGGTATTAAATTGATTAATTATTGACTTCAGAAGTCATACCCCTATCTAGGTGAGTGTCTTAATTAGTTTTGAAAATGGTTAAGCTTTAAGTGATCATGATTCATGACTTGGATTTTTTGAAAATCAAAATAGGGGTATTAAATTGATTAATTATTAACTTCAAAAGTCATACCCCTAAGTGAAAATCAAAATAGGGGTATTAAATTGATTAATTATTGGCTTCAAAAGTCATACCCCTAAGTCGAAAATCAAGATAGGGGTATTAAATTGATTAATTATTGACTTCAAAAGTTATACCCCTAAGTCGAAAATCAAAATAAGGGGTATTAAATTGATTAATTATTGACTTCAAAAGATACCCCTAAGTCCTAATCAAGATAGGGGTATTAAATTGATTAATTATTGGCTTCCAAAGTCATACCCCTAAGTCCAAGATAGTTTTGAAAAAGGTTAAGCCTTAGGTGGTCTTGATTCATGATTTGGATTAATCTAGGTGAGTGTCTTAATTAGTTTTGAAAATGGTTAAGCTTTAAGTGATCATGATTCATGACTTGGATTTTTTGAAAATCAAAATAGGGGTATTAAATTGATTAATTATTAACTTCAAAAGTCATACCCCTAAGTGAAAATCAAAATAGGGGTATTAAATTGATTAATTATTGGCTTCAAAAGTCATACCCCTAAGTCGAAAATCAAGATAGGGGTATTAAATTGATTAATTATTGACTTCAAAAGTTATACCCCTAAGTCGAAAATCAAAATAAGGGGTATTAAATTGATTAATTATTGACTTCAAAAGATACCCCTAAGTCCTAATCAAGATAGGGGTATTAAATTGATTAATTATTGGCTTCCAAAGTCATACCCCTAAGTCCAAGAATCAAGATAGGGGTATTAAATTGATTAATTATTGGCTTCAAAAGTCATACCCCTAAGTCCAGTATCATTTAATTTTAATAAACTTCTAAATTTTAATAATTTAGAAATTTATTGATCTTAATTGAGAAAGTGAGATTGGTTTCTACCAATTAAACCCCTTTATTTTTCAAACATCAAATAAATTGATTAGGATCAGAGGTTACCCATTCCCCTCTAACCCCTTTGGGTTTCAAACATCAAATAAATTGATTAAGATTAGAGGTTACCCATTTTCCCTCCTTGTGAATTAAGCCTAACATGTTTAATTAAGGCAAGGTTTCCAAAATTACACATTTGCCCCTAAGGCTCTAACACTTCATAATTAATTAAGGCAAGATTTCCAAAATTACACATTTGCCCCTAAGGCTCTAACACTTCATAATTTGTCAAATGCAATTAAAATGACTTTGAAATTTTTATCCTACCTCATTCATGGGTCTATTGAGACATCAGAGGAGAAACCGTGATTTTTCAAAATTTAATTTAATTTATATAATTATGTTAATGCAAAAATAGGATTTTTCAAAGAAAATTCCTAACTTGACCAAGGTCAATTATAATCCCTTGAAATTTCTACTGGAGGTAGACCTAGACTAGAGAAGCCTTCGGATAAAATTTCATAATTTTTTGAATTCTCTGTGAGTTGTTAGAATTATTTTAAATTCTAGGCTATTTAATAAAAATAAAATATTTTTAGGTGGTGAAAATTAAGTTTTATATTTTTTAAAAATATCCCTAAGGTTAGAGAACTCAAAGGAACAAATTTTATATTTTTCTAATTTTTTCTTGATTTATTGGAATTATTTTAGTGTAAACTCATTTTTTAACCTTTAAAAATTATTTTTAAGCTTTAAAATTCAATATCTTTATTTAGAAAATTAGGACAAATATTCTAATTGTTCCTAAGTAATTAGGAAGCAATTCAAACAAACCATGAGTTTTATTATTTTTGTGATTTTTATGAATTTTTAATTATTTTAAATATTTAAAATATGCTAAAAATCAAATTTTTATCTTAAATATCATTTTACTTTTAGAAAATATCCCTAATCATAGAGAACTCAAAAAATTATGTTTCATAATTTTTTGAGTTATATCTTGATTTTTAAAAAATCATTTAAGTGTTAAGAGTGGTATTTATGTTTAAAAATCAAGTTAAGTTGTCAAATGAACTCAAAATAATTTGAAATTTTTATGATGAGTTCTCTGGTCAAATGAACTCAAAATATTTTAAAATTTTTATGATGAGTTCTCTGGATCATAAATCACAGCGGAGATATGATTTTTAAAAATCATTTAAATGTTAAGAGTGGTATTTGTCTTTAAAAATCAATTTAAGTTATTGATTTTTTGAGTTATATTTTGATTTTTAAAAAATCATTTAAGTGTTAAGAGTGGTATTTATCTTTAAAAATCAATTTAAGTTATCAAATTGACTCAAAATATTTTGAAACTTTTATGATGAGTTCTCTGGATCATAAATCACAGTGGAGATTAAAAAGCAAGTCATTTAAATGTTTGTGAATGATGAGTTCTCTGGATCATAAATCACAGTGGAGATTA
The DNA here is from genome assembly GCA_002079205.1 of Phalaenopsis hybrid cultivar. Lineage (NCBI taxonomy): Eukaryota > Viridiplantae > Streptophyta > Magnoliopsida > Asparagales > Orchidaceae > Phalaenopsis > Phalaenopsis hybrid cultivar. The sequence goes on along the minus strand of JXCR01103814.1, from coordinate 97,735 downwards.
AAAATCAAGTCATTTAAATGTTTATATTTTTTAAATTAATTAATTTAGTGATTTAGTATTTGGGAAATTTAAGAAGTTTTAAATGACTATTATTTTTAAAGGTTTCTCTGGTCATGGTAGACCTTCCAAAATTTTCTTGGGATTTAATAAATAGTGATTATTTTAAGGAAATAATGTGAAATAACTTGAAAAATATGGATCTCTATATAGGAACCTCCTTTAACTTTGGAAAAATCAGAGAATATTCCCCTTAANGGGTCGATCTTGATTCCCCGATGACGGACAACGAATCCTAGAAATTTCCCGGAGGTGACGCCAAAGGCGCACATTAAGAGATTCATTTTAAGGTCATATCATCGTAACCGTTCAAACACGTTCCTCAAATCGTACAAATGGTCTATTTTTCGTTTACTTTTGATGACCAGATCATCCACGTAGCATTCTACTTGATTGTGAATGAGGTCCTCAAAAATCTTCGTCATTGCACGCTGATATGTTGCTCCGGCATTCTTTAGGCCGAACGACATCACTGTGTAGCAGAAGATTCCAATCGGTGTTCTGAAGGCTATAAGTGCTGCATCCTCAGGAGCCATCTTCATTTGGTTGTATCCCGACGACCCGTCCATGAAGGAGAAAATCTCATGTGTCGAAGCAATGTCCACCATCATCTCTGGTATAGGTAGTGGAAACTCGTCTTTTGGACATGCCTTGTTCAAATCTCTGAAGTCGACACAAACGCGGATCTGTCCATTTTTCTTTTAAACAGGTACAATATTGGCTAACCACGTGGGGCACTGCTCCTCTTTAACAAAGTTGGCGTCTATCAACTTTTTCACCTCGGTGATGACTTTTTGTTCTATTTCAAGGCGCATTCTCCTGGAGATTGTTTTACTGGGCTTACATTCCTATCCACCCCAAGTTTATGGACAACAACCTCTGTTAATAGCCCTGACATTTCATTGTAGCTCCATGCGAAGCAATCTTTGAATTTTGCTAATAGTTTGACCAGTTCTGTAGATTCTTCGTCATCAAGTAAAGAACTGATAAATGTAGGTCGGGGCCGTTCTTCAGTCCCGAGGTTAATCTCTTTCAATTCATCGACAGTGGATTTAATTTCTTCCTCAAATTCTGGCGGAGCATCTTCTATTGGTTAATCAATAGAGTCATCCTCTATATCGAGACAATCCTCTTCTGACTCACTAGTAACAACCATGTAAAATTCAGAATCATCGACTGGTCCAACTGCACCAAATCCGAGACTTTCTTTTGAATTGGAAGTTCGACTTTTAGTATTCCATAATTTTTCAAAGAGTTGAAATTTATCTTTTGGCATTTGTTTTGGTAAATTTCGTAGCATTCCATAGTTTTTCAAAAAGTTGAAATTTATCTTTTGGCATTTGTTTTGGTAAGTTTCCTTTTACCATTCTATAATTTTTCAAAAAGTTGAAATTTATCTTTTGGCATTTGTTTTGGTAAGTGTCCAGGTACCATTCCATAGGTTTTCAAAAAGTTGAAATTTATCTTTTGGCATTTGTTTTGGTAAGTGTACCTGTTGAATTAATTTTCCATAATTTTTTAAGAAGTTGAAATTTATCTTTTGGCATTTGTTTTGGTAAGTGTCCTTGTTAAATTAACTTCTGAACACAAGGTGGAAGTAACCAAAAGGCAATTCCATTAATTCATTAGAATCAACATCCAAATTTACATGTTTTTGAAGCTCAGTAGGGGTAGAAGCACAGTAAAATTTGATCGACTTTGAACCAACACTACGGACTTCCTTGACCTCTAAACTCTCGACCTTTTGAGGGAGAATCGAAGTGAGGGTCATAGTATCCACATAGTGGTTTATCCGATCATACATTGTTTCATATTCATTCCTCTCTATATCTTCTAGGGATATCTCGTACTGAGGTTTCTTCTGCTTTGTCATCATTATTTTGTCTTCAGAACTCTCTTCATCACCAATGTTGATAGTTGGCCCAGTCCGTTCAATAATTAAATTGATCTTTCCTCGTCCGCGTCCCCGGCCTCAACCTTGGGTGCGTGAACTAGAAGAACCTCCACCAACTCATCGTAGGGGAGTGGTAGAAGGTTGTTGAAGCGGAGTTCTATGGCCTCCTTTTTGTGATTCTCCTGAATCTTCATCTTTGTTTGTCAAACTCTCGTGCGAGAAGATAGTCTTCTTTGGAGGCGCGTAGTAGGCAGCATCTTTATGGATACCAACTTCATCTACTAAAAATGGTTGTAGATCTTTTTTCTTGACCATCTTTGTGGTATTTAATGCACTGGTGTAGGGATGATGGAACCATATTGTGTTCATGAATCCATGATCGACCCAATAGAGCGTTAAAAGAGGTCTTGGCGTCGATGATTTGAAATTTAACGATTGTTACGAGTTCTCCAACCTTCATAAGTAATGTAATTGACCCAAGGGCTCTTTCTCCCTTTTGGTTGAATCCTCTTAACATCATTTTATCGGGGATGAGCTTCTGAACGTCGAAGTCCAAATATGCTAACGTCCGTAGACTCATCAAGTTAAGAGATGCTCTAGGATCCACTAAGACTCTAGATAACACAAATCTACCAATGTTGACAGAGATGTAGAGCGGACGGTTGTGGTCGGCGGTACCGAGCAGCAAGTATTCATCTGTGAAGGTTACCCC
>JXCR01103814.1:50804-65938 GCA_002079205.1 Phalaenopsis hybrid cultivar | reverse complement strand
ACAAGTTCCCCTATTTAATATAAAATATTAAATAGGGTTTATATTAAGTTGGGTTCGGACATGCTTCCTATAAGGGCAAGCCCCTATAGTTAATTACATCTTAAATGACCAAAGCCACCTAAGAAGACTCTCGATAAAAATCAAGAAATATCATCTTCAAGGAATTTCAAAGCGTAGGACTCTTCAACGAAATTGGACGTAGAGGTGTGAAAGGGGATTAGTTCAAATTTGGAAAATTTTATTGTAGAATCCAAAGGAGGAAGAACTCGGGGATGTCATGGATCCAGAGGAGAACCTCGGTGACTTCCCAAGCTATCCTAATGTTTGGCTTCAGTTTTGAGGAGAAATATTTAGGTGTTTCATCGTGTCAAATTTATTAGTTAGGGCTTACATTCGTGTGAAGTGATCACACAAATAGCCAGGAAGATGTGAGGATTTAGCTCGTGACAAATGACAACCTCGGAATCCTAAAACGAGTTAGGGCTAATATTGTATAGGAGTAGGTCGTGACAAACGACAACTTCAGAATCCTAAGACGAGTTAGGGCTTATATTATATAGCAGGATACAAAGGCCTAAAGATAAGGTGAGGATTTACGTTGCATAAGCAAGCAACCTCAAAGTCCCAAATAGCCTGAAAGATGTGAGGATTTAGGTCGTGACAAATGATAACCTCGGAATCCTAAGATGAGTTAGGGCTTATATTGTATAGCAGGGCTACACAAAAGCCTAAAGATAAGGTGAGGATTTACGTTGCATAAGCAAGCAACCTCGAAGTCCTATGTATTTAGCCTAAAGATAAGGTGAGGATTTACGTTGCATAAGCAAGCAACCTCGAAGTCTTATGGCTTTAATAAGGTGAGGATTTACGTTGCATAAGCAAGCAACCTTGAAGTCCTATGGCTTTGTTGTTTATATCTAAGGAAGGAAGATTGGTTTAGCGAATCCTAAGACGAGTTAGGGCTTATATTGTATAGCAGGACTATGCAAAGGCCTAAAGATGATTGACAAACAACAACCTCAGAATCCTAAGATGAGTTAGGGCTTATATTGTATAGCAGGGCTATGCAAAGTCCTAAAGATAAGATAAGACGAGTTAGGGCTTATATTGTATAGTAGGGCTGTACAAAGGCCTAAAGATAAGGTGAGTATTTTACGTTGCATAAGCAAGCAACCTCAAAGTCCTATGGCTTTGTTGTTTAAGTCTAAGGAAGATTTGTTTAGCTGGGAAAGACAGTTTTTGCTGTTGAAGATGGCCATGCTGCCCACCATGCTAGCTCCAAGCTTCTTGAAGCGACGAGTTTGAGTTATCTAGTGTGTCAAGTTATAGCGCATGCTAGCTCCAAGCTCCTCGCCGCGATGAGTTTGAGTTTTCAAGTGTGTCAAGTTATAATGTCAAATCAGGTGGCCCTATGGTTGAAGTTCTTTAAATTTTATAGAGGGCATATTAAAGTTGATTAGAGCAACAGTGGGCCCTATGGTTGAAGTTCTTTAAATTTTATGAGGGCATATTAAAGTTGATTAGAGTGACACCAGTCCCTATGGTTGAAGTTCTTTAAATTTTATGAGGGCATATTAAAGTTGATTAGAGCGACACCAATTAGTATGTTTGAAGTTCTTTAAATTTTATGAGGGCATATTAAAGTTGATTAGAGCGACACCGGTTTGGTGAAGTTCTTTAAATTTTATGAGGGCATATTAAAGTTGATTAGAGTGACACCGGTTAGGATCTAGTTCTTTAAATTTTATGGGGGCATGTTAAAGTTGATTAGAGCGACACAGGTTAGGATCCTACATAAATTTTATGAGAGCATATTAAAGTTGATTAGAGCGACACCGGTTAGGATCCTACGGTTCTCTCTAAATTTTATGAGGGCATATTAAAGTTGATTAGAGCGACACTGGTTAGGATCCTACAGTTCCCTCATTCTGGCACCATTATTTTCTATTGGATTCACTTAGTCGAAATGAACTTATTAAACTCAACTTAATGAGTTCCATAATTCATTTAGACCGTGGGAAGCCTCGTTAGCAAGCGTAAGTTACCTCCTCCGAGGGATTCCCGATCATCTGATAGAGACATCTTAATTTAGTTGAAGTTGTGGTTTTGTGTGATGTTTGTGATTAAATTTTGAGTTGTTTTATATTTTGAATGTTGTGGCGGTGAATTTTTTTTGGTTAATTTTAGTTTTGGTTTTCATTATGGTTATGTGGCTATCCCGATGGTTTTAGTTTTCATGCAGGGTGACATCATTGTTTAGCATGCAAATTTGCAGGTATAAAAGTACAGTAAAAAAGTACAAGAAAGACAACACTGAAAACTGTAAAAGTGTACCTGGCGAGTCTTCTCGTTCCACCACCTGAAACTTAAAATGCATGCTAAGGCAGTTTATGAAGAGCAGGAAAGGTAAAACTTTGGTAATTTTCCTAACCCTATGTCATATCTTGGTCANTTGTAATCTACTTTGTATGATCCTCCAATTTTATCTTGATTATGTGGTTCTTCCACTGGCGGAGGTGGGGGGTATCTCTTCTCGAGTCATTATCTGTTTTCCTTGGTCTGTTGGAGCTGTTCTTGGTGGTAACACTTTTCCGCTCCTTAAGTTAACTTCTGTGACTTCTTCTTCTTGAGATATCATTGTTGAATCTTCTGGTATCTTTTCCTCTTCGTCGGTGAGATCTAAGTTGATGGTGAGCAAAGCACCATGACGCTCGAGAGTTGGCTCTTCGGTATCAGTGTTGTCGTAAGCAATATCGTTGATGTCTTCTTTAGACTTGACAACATGTTCATCGGTCTCAAGTATGATTTGAAGATCAAGATCGCAATTATCTTGGTCATATTCAGTCACGTTATTACCAGAAATAGTCAAAACGTAGCCGAAATCACAACCATTATATTCATAAGACCTCAGAGGGACAAAAAGATAATCATACGAAGTCAAGGGTTCGAGGACTTTCTTTCCCGAATCCGAGACAACCAATCTAGTAGAGGCAGCCCCTGTCCTACCCCTCGTGCTATCGATCTTGGCAGTGGCGCTCTTCTTTTTCTTGTTCTTTGTCCTGGACAATGATGGATTTTCTGGTGAAATCTTCATCTCGGCCTCGGTATGCTGCAGACTCTGAATGTAGGCTTGTTTTGATGCAAACTGTAGCTTGGTCAGTATCTTCTTGGATGATCTGTTCCATACCTCATTCCATCCTTCTTCGGTATTTGTAGAAGCCAGACTGGATCTTGTTCAGTATCTTCTTGGATGATCTGCTCCATACCTCATTCCATTCTTCTTTGGTATTTGTAGAAGCTTGTTCACGAATCCTGCATTTGATTGAGGACCCTCTTGAGTTCATCCCAAGTTGTACTCCATCCATCTGTTTCGACATATGGATCAACTGGGGAGATTGACTCAGCTGAAATCATGTTTATGGAACCTTTTTCAGGTTCTCTCAAATACTCCTTCGGGATTGTTATATTCTCTTCCTTGAGGATCTTCTCGAGCCAGTCTTTAAAGACAAAACACTTATCTATAGTGTGCCCAAGCAACCGGTGGTACGGGCAATAATTTGATTCATTCTTCTTATGCACCTCTTCGGGTTTTTTTGGATTAGGCAGTTTGAATTCTGGTTTCTTCATCAAGCTTTTGAATATTTTAGGTACAACTTCATATTTTAAGGAGTAAACAACTTTCTGTCGCTCTAGCAGGGATATTCTTTTACCTGCTGTTCGAGGTGATCCCTCCTGAGACGGCCGTTGGTTGGATTGACTGCTCTGTTTCTGAGGGTACTGTGACAAAGACTGACGATGATCTTCTACATATATCTTTATCGGCTGCTTTCCTTTGTCGACAGTTGCAACTACCCCTGATTTCTTTTCAAATAGTCTGGTCACCTTAGCCTTTTCATCTGGCTCCATGTGCTTCATTTCTTCTTGCAGACTGTTGGCTTTGCTGAGTAGCTTTTCGAAGGATTTGATGGTGAGTCCCTTAAGCATGAAAGCTACTGACCCATGAATGCTTTTGAGTAGAATCTCAACCTGGTGAGTCCCTTAAGCATGAAAGCTACTGGCCCATGAATGCTTTTGAGTAGAATCTCAATCTCTTGATGTTCGTGTAGCTAAGGTTCGCATTTCATGCTAAGGTTTCTCCACCTCAAAATATAGTCTGTCAAGTTTTCACTAAGCTTCTGCTTCTCCATCATGAGTTCTCCAATAGACACATTATGTTGCGCCCTAACAAACCTTTTCACAAATAATTGTTCCAACTCAGAAAATTTTTTAACTGACCTGTTGGGCAAGTCAGCATACCAGTCAAAAGCAATCCCTGACAAGCTGCTAACGAATTGCTGACAGAGTAGAGCTTCGCTATTCCTCGTGTTTCCACAGTTGGCTAAAAAATGTGCTATGTGTTGTCTGGGATTTCCTGTCCCATTGAATATCTTAAAGTTTGGGGTTACAAAGCCCTTGGGGAAAGGCATGACATCAAACTCCTCCGGGTAAGGCCTACCCTTTAAAATTGATGCATCGCCCTTGGACTGGGCTAAAGCATCCCATACTTGTTCAGCCATTTGCTTGAACTCTTTTTCTGGCATGACACCTGATGGAGAATCCTTCTTTGGTTGTTCTTCTTTTCCTGTCGAAGTAGCCTCCCTTCATGCGATGTGTATGATTTCTGGCTGATTAATCTCTGGAGAAGCCAATCGTGGTGCTTGTGATTACCCCTGAATGGTGGTCATGGCGCTCATAGCTGCAGTCATTTCTGCTATTGTTGCGACGATGTCAGATATTTTAGGCACTGGTTTTGGTTCCTATCTTGCAGGTTCACTGAACTGTATCGATGCAGCTACCTTAGGCACCCATACCTTCTTCCTTTTCGACGATGATGCCTCAACACGGAGCGTCTCAGTAGAGACATCAGTATGTCGAGGGAAGGTATGCTCCCCATGGTGTAGACCGGCTACCGTGTCAGGTAATCGTCTTGTCTTTCTTTCTATGATTGCAGGAATAACGGGTAAACTTCTCGGACCCAGTCTTGACTTAATTGGTCGGTGACCTGTGGTTCTGGTGGTGGTATGATTGGTGGTGACCATAACAGTATCGACTCGGTTTCCCAAATGGAGCCAGACGGGAACACGGGTAGGTGACTCTATAGTCGACCTACGAGATTTTCTAGCGGACTTAATATCCTTCAAAATTTCATTCTTCATATGAGGGGAAATTGCATGTCCCACTCATTTAAGTAATGCACTAACAGAACATCCTTCTTTAGTGGCAAGCCTTCTGAAGACTGCACTATCTCGGGTGATGGGGCTGAATTTCTTTCCCTCCTCACCATGTCCATGAGGTGATGGGCATGCAGCAGAAATCTTTTGGATACTCTCATATCCATCAATATCTGTTAGAGGATGAAATCTTACTTCCTCGCAGGAGTGGGTAAATTTTCGGTAATACCTCTTCAACTTGATGAGGCTCCTCCTCATCAGGTGTGTTTTCAGGAGTCTGGACTTTGATAGCCCTCCGAATTCTCCTATTGAGGTTCCTCCTTTGAGTTCGGGTCAGTGGTATAGTCCTTGAGCTCGACTCAATTTTAAACACGGGTGGTGGAACAGTTAATCCTTCAGCCGAATCTTCGACAATCATCACTTCCTTCCCCTTAGCAGCAGCGGGGATAGCAGGTTTAGAAGGTGTCACGACGGCAGGAGCTTTAGCCTTCTTACCGGCAGGGAAGTCTTCAAGGCAGTTCAAACTGAATTCTGCAGACGGCTCTTGAACTTCCGGGGTAGCGATCTTCATTACCACAAACGGGGCTTTCCCGAGGATAACCTCGAGGTCTTCAAATCCAGCTCCAAACTTGATGGTGGGAGCGACGTTATGGGCGTTGCGGTCCGTCGGCAGATTGCAAGAAAAGGTCAGCGTTGGGTAAGCCATCGCAGCGGGCTTTAAAACAGAAAGTTTTAAGGTTAGCTATATGGCCAAAAACCTCGTAATCCTTCGTGCAAGCACTGAAAGTAGAGGTTAATCTGAAGACCGGGCGGGTCTTAATTTACAGGTAATTTTAATATCTTTTTTTTAAAAGGGTGTAAAATTGATTAATATTTTGAAGTGCGCGTGGCACAACATGATTTTGTTCAATTTGCAAAGCGGCAAAACAAATGTGAAAAGGAGTTGTGAGAAAGTTTAGGACCCAGCACGGGACCCAATTCATAGCAGAAAAAAAAACCCAGGTGGAGTTAATCCACCAACACACCTATTGGGGGTCCGACCCCACATAATGAAAAATTTAGGCAGAAAATGCCCAGGTGGAATTAGTCCATCGACACACCTATTGGGGGTCCGACCCCACATAAAAATTTAAGGAGTCCTTAATGGCCTTCTGAACCCCTCTGTTCAAAGATGGTTGAACAGCTAGTCCTGAAGTACAAAGAGTTAGTTGTACTTTCCCAAGACAGAAATGGGTAAAGTATGCCAATGAAAGAAGGGTAATTTGGTCCAAGAGGGACATGAACATATTATCGATGTGTGAAGATAATATTTTTTTTTTGATTTGTATGGAGAGAAAAGCTTGTCCCCAGCGGAGTCGCTAGAAGCTGTCGGCGTTATTTCGGGGATGGTTTGTGGAGTTGCCCGTAAGAAGGTGTCGGTCATCGGAATCGAAATCCCGTCACTCACTTCGGAAGGACGTTGAAGTATGAAATCAATCTGACCCCATATTTTTCATAGTTTAAAGTGAAAGAGCATTGTACCTCAAATCCNAAAGGAAGAAGAGCTAGGGGTTGTCATGGATCCAGAGGAGAACCTCGGTGACTTCCCAAGCTATCCTAATGTTTGGCTTAAATTTAGAGGAGAAAAATTTAAGTGTTTCATCCTGCCAAATTTATTAGTTAGGGCTTACATTTGTCTGAAATGATCACACAAATAGCCTGGAAGATGTGAGGATTTAGGTCGTGACAAACGACAACCTCAGAATCCTAACACGAGTTAGGGCTTATATTATATAGCAGGGCTATACAAATCCCCAAAGATAAGGTGAGGATTTACGTTGCATAAGAAAGCAACCTCGAAGTTCTATGGCTTTGTGGTTTAGGTCTAAGTAAGGAAGATTGGTTTAGCTTGGGATGACAGGTTTTGCTGTTGAAGATGGTCGTGCTGCCCATCATGCTAGCTCCAAGCTCCTTGCTGCGACGAGTTTGAGTTATCTAGTGTGTCAAGTCATAATGTCAAATCAGGTGGCCCTATGGTTGAAGTTATTTAAATTTTATGAGGGCATACTAAAGTTGATTAAAGCGACATCGGTTAGGATCCTACGGTTCCCTCGTTCTGGCATCACTATTTTCTAGGGATTCACTTAGTCCAAATGAACTTATCAAACTTAACTTAATGAGTTCCATAATTTCATTTAAAGATTCACTTAGTCCAAATGAACTTATCAAACCCAACTTAATGAGTTCCATAATTTTTTTAAATCGTGAGAAGCCTCAACCGTAGGTTACCTCCTCCGAGGGATTCCCGATCATCCGATAGAGACATCTTAATTTAATTTAAGTTGTGGTTTTGTGTGAAGGTGTATTGGTCTCTGTCCTGGTTTCCGACAGAGTTTCGAGCTCAAAATTGGGCTTCGGCAATGGAATGGGTGAGGAAAAATGCTTGGAATGCATTGAGGGGGTCTTAGGGAAGCTCTATGTAAAGTTTGGAGAGACCTCCCTAAGGAAATTTCAGCACACCTCCCATGGCCGTGGGATGTGAGTTTTTATAAAAATGGCCATGGGGTGGCTCTCAGGGCATAAGTTTGGGTGCATTGTGGTGCTTAGATGGAGGGCAGAAGAGCTCCATAGTTTGATTTGGATGAGATGGCCTCTAGGTTTAATTTGGGTAAGGTTCCATGGGAGTGGCTCTCAGTTTTGGCCTTTTCCGGCCCTGGCCGGCCGGCCAGGGGGAGGTGGCTAGGAGCTCAGGGAACCCAGAGGAATCCATCACAGCAATTTAATGCAAATGTGCTTGGATTTGGCAAAGATATCTTAAGCATGTGCATTTTTGGAAATAAGATCCCTTAATTTGGGGGACCTTTGGTCCATGGCTTGATTTAGGTGGTTTCATGGTGTTTGGACTGGTCACTAAGTCCAACTAATGGCTGTGGTGGAGTTAATTTGGTGGCTTTAAGGTGGTTAGGTCACATTTAGTGTATGGGTCCAAGTGGGTGCAAATGACCAAAACTTGGGTTTGGGCTAGGTTAGCCATGTCAATTGGCTCAATTGATTGTTGCATTTGGTGTAGATGATCATAGGGAACAACTTTGGTGAAGGATGGAAGTGGTTTTGAGTTCAATTGAAAGATCAATTTGAAGGGATTTTGAACTTTAATCAATTTGGTCATGTTGGGCTAGGCTTGGGTCTAGCTTGGGTTAGCCTTGGGCTAAGTTCAAATTAATTATTGTAAATAGTCAATAGGGACCTCATGAAGAGTTTTCAACATGAATTGGATGCCAATTTGTAAGTTAAGTCAATCAATTGGGTGAAATTTAGGGACTTAGCCAATTTGGGGCTAAATTTGGAAATTTTGGATTTAGTACAAAATCAAATGAATTTGAAGCTTCACCAATGTCAATTTATGGTTTATTTTGATGTATAGGAATGTCATAAAGATTTTGCAACATTAAATGAGGCAAATTTACTAGGCTATGGGTTCAATTTGGTGAGATTAAGTCATATGGTCAAAATTGGGGTTTTGACCCAAATCAAAATTGGGCTCAAATCATGGGCCAATTGAGCTTAGATTTGATTTATTTTGGTCATATCAAAAGTGAATTTGAGTTTAGGATTGGAATCAGGGTCAATTGAGATCAAATTGATGGACCTTTGAGTTGGATTTGGTGAAATTTGGGCTGGTTAATTGAGATCAAATTGATGGACATTTGAGTTGAATTTGGGGAAATTTGGACCCTTAAATGGCAATTTGGGGATTTTGGTTAAAGATGGTCAAATTGGCCAAATTGGGTCATGGGGTAGTTGAGAGAATGAAATTGGGAATATTTAGGATTTATTGGGATTTTTAGGAAGTTTTGGAATTTTTGGGATTTTGAGCCCAAGAGGGGCATTTTGGTAATTAGGGGTTGTTGTAGGGGTAAAAGTCCAAGATGGGTATTTTGGTAGAGTTGAGGTGCAATCATCACCAATAAGCCATGGACCAAAGGAAACCCCATTTTGGGTCCTCTACATAGTGATTNTGAGGGTTCCATGTCTAGTTTTCTAGGAATAGTCAACAGGAAAAGCCCTATGGCTAGACCCTAGGCTACTAAGGGGGAAAAACTAAACCTGGACATAAAATGAGGTCAACATCCATCAAAAAATATCTATATGCCAATAAAAAAAAAGTATGAATGGCATGAAAGACTCCTAGAAGCTTTGTGGGATCCTTACCCACTACCTTCTTACACTTTACGTTTCAGCCCTCTGGGTCCGGTGGCCCTTCTTATGGAAGAAAGACTTGCCTTCTCGTGAGCTCTTCACCCACTCCTGTTACACTTTATGTTTCGACCCTCCGGATCCGGCGGCCTTTATTTTAGATGAAAGGCTTGTCTTCTCGTAGGCTCTTCACCCACCATTGAAATTCATAAAAACTTCAAGCTGCAATGCAATTGGTGAGTCTACACTCCCACAAAACTTGCATCTGAGGTTGAGGCTAGGGACGAGAACGAGGGAGAGAACCCGATCATCAAAATAGATTTCCCCTAAGGATCAACACTTTACACTTCATGCATTGACCCTCTGTGTCCGGCAGTCCTTCCTTAGAAGTTGATTTGCCTTATTGTACATGGACTCTTCACCCACGTGATTTCAAACTTTATGTGTCGACCCTCTAGGTCCGGCAGCTCTTCCTTTAGGAGAGGTATTCAAGAGCATGATATTGATAAAAAGAGAGGGAGGGAGGAAGTGTGAGATAAAGAGATAAAGTGAAGGAGGGAGGGAGAGTGAGACAGAGAGAGTGAGATTATGGGAGGGAGGGAGAGAGATTGAAGAGAGTAAGAGAGAGATGGATATGATTAATAAAGAGAGAAGTAAGAGAGAGAGAGAAAGATAATGAAGAGGGAGAATGTGAGAGAGATAGAATGGAAAGCAAGTGAGAGATACTAAAATAGGGAGGTTAAGAGACAGAGAGAAAGATGAGAGAGGTAAAGAGTGGGGGAGAGATCGAGGAAGGAAGACAAAAGAGAGAGATATGTTGAGAGGTATGACAGAGATGGAAGAAGCAAAATGGATAGAGAGAGTATGATAAGTGTGTTGATAGAGAAAAGAGAGGTAGGGTCAGGCAGAAAAGAGGGATGGAGAGACAGAAGAGAGTGAGTTTGGGAAGGAGGGAGGGAGAGAGTGTGAGAGAGGGAGTGAGAGAGACAAAGAGAGGGATGAAGAGAGGTAGAGAGAGTGGGAGTGGGAGAAAGGTAGAGATTGAGGTAAGACGTAGAGAGAGATGGATATAAAGGGAGAGAGATGGGTAGAGATTGCAAGAGAGGGGTATGGGAGAGATAAGAGAGAGCAAGAGCAATTGAGGGAGAGCAAGTGAGAGAGAAAGCAATGTTATTAGAGAAAGAAAGATATAGAGACAATTGAAGGAGAAAGGAAGATGGAAATTGAGCGAGAAAGAAAAAGAAAAATGAGAGAAAGAGAGAGAGAGAGTTGAAAAAGAGAGAGAAGAAAGTATGAAAGAGGTTGAGAGGGAAAGAGATAGATAAATTGTATGAGAGATTTTAGTGAGTAGAGAAGGGAGGGAGAGGGGAATAGAGAGAGGAAAGGATATATGTAGGGGGAGATAAAGGAACGTAGGGAGGGAGTGTTTGGTTGGAATAAGGGAGAGATAGAAAAAGAGGCTGAGAGAGAAGAGGGTATGAAAGAGAGAGATATTAAGAGAGAGAGAGAGAGAGAGAAAGCTAGTGATAAAGAGTGAGAGAGTCATAGAGAGTGAGAGAGAAAGAATATAAAGTGAGAGAGATGATAAGCAAGGGATAGAGCAAGAGAGAGGTACAAGGAGGGGGAGGGAGGGAGAGTGAGATAAAGAGATAAAGGATGTGAATGAGGGAGGTAGAATGAGACAAAGAGAGTGGCAGTGATGGGGGGAGAGAGGTAGGGAAGATAGAGAGATGAGAGAAAGAGTGAGGGACAGAGGAAGAGTGAGGGAGAGATAGAGGGGAGTTAGAGAGAGGGAAATAAGGAGAAAAAGAGTTAGAGAACAGAGAGTGAGTGAGAGAGATTGAGAGAGAGCAGAAGAGATATTGAGAGAAAAAGTGGGAGGGAGAGAGAGAATGGTCTGAAGAAGATAAAGAGAGTAGAAAAAGGGTAGGAGAGGGAAATAAAAAGAGGAAGGGAGATAAGGAGGGGGAGAAAGTTGGACGTAGGAAGGGAGTGTTTAAGGGTTTGAATGGAAGAGAGATAGGGAGGAGTAGAAATAAGAGTCAGCAAGTGAGAGAACAATGAAAGAGAGGGCGAGAGTGACAGGGAGCAAGAGAGAAAGTGGATAGAGTAAGAGAAATAATAAAAGATAGAGAATGAAAGAGAGAAAGAGCAAGCGAGAGAGGTAAATAGTGAGGGAGGGAAAGAGAGTGAGATAAAAGACAGGGAGTGAGGGAGGGAGGGAGTGGATGAGAGAGGAGAGAGTCAGAGCAAGTGAGAGGGAGATGACTGATATAGAGAAGTTTAAGAGGGAGATTATAACAGAGATAGAGAGAAAGAGAAAGATAGAGTTCTCAAGAAAGTGAGAGAGATAGAGAGAGGGAGGTGGAGAGATGAAGGGAGAGAGATAGAGTGAAGGAGAAACATGGAGAGGAGAGATGAGAAGAGAGTGAGGGATAGAGAGATTAAGATAGGTATGGAGAAAGAAAAAAAAGTGGGTGAGTCAAAGAGGGAGAAAGAGATTTCGGGAGAAAGAGATTAAGGGAGGAAGTGAGAGTGTGTGTGTGAGACAGTGAGAGAGAGTGAGAGATAAAGTGATGGAGGGAGAGAGTGCGTGTGGGTGAGGGAGAAAGAGGTGAAGAGAGGCTTGAAAGGGAGAGAGATAGGTAGAGAGTGCAAGAGAGAAGGGGTGGGATAGATGAGAGGGCAAGGGAGAGTAAGTGAGTGAGTGAGAGAGAGAGAGAAAGAAATGGAGAAAAAGTAAAGAGAAAGAGAGAAAGGACAGGAGATAGGGAGAGTGTGTAGAAGAAAGGGAGAGAGAGAGAGCTAGGAAGAGGGCGATAAGAGGGTGAGAGGGAAAGACCGTACGTGAGGGATAGGCTGAGTGAGGGAGGAAGGTAGGGAGAGATAGAGAGACTAGATTGAGAGATAGGGATGGATGTAGAGTGAGAGAGAAAGGTGTGAGAGGTAGAGTGAGAGAGCAGCAGAGAGAGATAAATGAAGTTGTGAGAGAAGAAGTGAGAGACAAAGAAGAGAAACAGAGAGAAGAAGGGAGATTGAGAGGGAAAGAAAGGAGGTCATGGGGTGGGATTTTTTGAGTGCTTGAATGGGGGAGAAATATAGAGAGATAGAGAGTGAGAGAGAGAGAGCAAGGGAGAGAGAGTGAGAGAGATAATAAGAGAGAGATAGAGGGAGAAAGTGAGTATTAGAGAGAGATAAGGGAGAGAGAGACAGTAAAAGAGAGTAAAGGGGAGTGAAAGAATAGATTAAAAGAATGTGAGAGAGAAAGAGATAGATAGAATAAGACGATGTGAGTACAAAAGATAGATAGAGAGATACCTAAGAGTGATGGTAAGATGAGAGAGACCAAGAGGGAGAGGTAAGGAAAGAGATAGAAAGACTGACAAGAGAGAGAAAGAGAGACAGACAGATAAAGAAAGAGAGAGTATAGATAAGAGAGATAGAGAGAGAGAGGAGGGATAAAGTGGTAGAAAGTGTGAAGGAGGGACAGGAGATGAAGACAAAGAGAGAGAGAGAGAGGAAGATAATGATAGAGTGAGGCAACAAGGAAGGGAAAGGGAGAGAGAGAACTAAACTGATGAAGTTAGAAAGAAAGAAGGAAAGAAGGGTGAGAGAGAGAGAAGAGGAGAGAGAATGAGAGAAAAAAGAAGGTAAAAAAGATAAAGTGAGAAAAAGAGAAGGGGAGAGATAGAGAGCGTTAATGTGGAAGAGAAAGCCAGTGAGAGGTAGAAACAGAAGAGTTAGAGAGAGAAATGAAGACAGAGTGGGAGAGGGAGAGGGATGGAGTGAAAAAGAGATAAAGAGTACAAAAGATGGAGTGTGAGAGAGAAATGGTGAAAGTGGGAGAAAGAGAGAGGGATGGAGTTAAAGAAAGAAAGAGTGCAAAAGATGGAGAACGTGAGAGAGAAAAAGTGAGAGGGGGAGTAAAAGAGAGAAGGTAGATAGAGTGACAAAGATTAAGGGAGGGAGAGAGAGGGAGAGAGAAGGAGAGAGAAGGTGAGAGAGAAAAATAAAGAGAGAGAGAAAGAGAAGAGTGAGAGTAAGAGATTGATAGAAATAGTGAGAGCGAGAGAAAAGAGGCCAAAAAAGAAAGTGAGAGAGAAGCAAAAAAGACTAAAACAGGGGGAGAGAAAGCATGAAGAGTGCGAGTAAGAGCTTAGAGAAATAAAGGGAGTGAGAGAAGAGAGAGAAATAAGAGAAGATTTAGAGAGTAGAGAGATTGAAAACAAGATAATGTAAGAGAAAGGGAGAGAGAGGAAGGAGAAGGGAGAGAGGGAGGGATGGAGATAAATAGTGAGGAGTGAGACAAAGAAGAGTGTGAGAAGGAGATGAAGTTAAAAAGAGATAGAAAGAAAAAAAAAGTACGAAATAGATAAAGAGTATCAAGAGAAGAAATACAAAAGATGATAGAGTAAGAAAAAAGAAGAGTGAGAGAAACGAAGAAAAAATTGGAGCAAGAGGGAGGATGGAGAGAGTGTGTGAGATTGAGAAAGATTGAGAGGAAGAGAGAGAGGTAGAAAGGGAAGGAGCGAGAGAATAGAGAGAGTAAGGAAAAAGAGAGATCTCACTAGGGTGTGAAGTAAATAGAGAGATAAAGAGCAAGAAAGTGAGGGGAGAAAGAGTGAGAGAGGGTGAGAAAAGGATAGTGGAAGGGAGAGGAGAGAGACTGAGAAGAAATAGAGCACAAGTGTGAGAGAGAGGGAGTGAGAGAAAGGGATTGAGAGCAAGATAGGCCATGAGAGGGCGAGATAGAGAAAGTGATTGAGTGCAAGATAGGGTAAGTGAGAATGAGATAAAAGAGAGAGTAAGAGAAATGTATGAGAAGAGAGGGACAAAAGAGGGAGTGGGAAAGAGAGAAGGGGGACAATGAGAGATAGTAGAAGGGAGAGAGAAAGAAGAGAGAGATACTAGTGAGGAAGCAACAGAGAGAGGAAACAAAGGGGAGAGAGAGATGTAAGTTGAGATATAAGGGGAGAAATATATAGAATGGAAGAGGGATAGACGAAGAGTGAGGCAAAGAGCTAAAGAATGGGAGAGAGAGAGGGATGAAGAGCGATATAGAGAGCAAAAGAAAGCAGAAGTGAGAGAGTGAGGGAGGGTGCAAGCGATAGTGAGGGAGAAGGGAATGATAGAGAGAGTGAGGGAGAGGGCATGAAAGGGGACGAGAGAGAGAGATATAATAGAGATAAATAAGAGAGAGAATAGTGATGGAGAAATTTAGTGAGATTGGAACAAAGAGGGATAAATAACAAGAGAAATAGAGCAAACATAGGATTGGGAGGGAGAGAGATAAAGTGATACTGAGAGAGAGAGAGCGGGAAAAAATGTAGGGAAAGTTTTAGAAATAGGAGAGAAAAGATGAGAACACTAGTGAGAGAGCGTGAGAAAGAGAGAGGGGGAGAAGGAGAGAAAAAGAAATCAATAGCGGAATCTATTGTGTGAAAGAGAAAGATAAAGCATGAGAGAGATAGAGGGTGGAATGGGAGTAGAGAGAGTGGGAGGGAAGGGGAGAGAAATGTGAACAATATAGAGGGAGGTAAAATAAAAATATAGGGTGAGTGTCAGCACTATTTTTGGTGTGGGGTTTGCCCGTAAGAAGTTGTCGGTCATCGGAATTGAAATCCCGTTGCCCGCTTCGGAAGGACATTTTAAAAAAAAATTAATTTTGAAAAAGATGAAGTCAAACTGTCCCCATAATTTTCATAGTTTAAATGAAAGAGCGCTTTACCTCAAATCCTGTATCTATCC
>JXCR01103814.1:31251-43826 GCA_002079205.1 Phalaenopsis hybrid cultivar | reverse complement strand
AGCCTTGGGCAAAGTCCAAATTGATTGTTGTAAATGGTCAATAGGGACCTCATGAAGAGTTTTCAACATGAATTGGATGCCAATTTTGAGGTTAAGGCAATCAATTGGATGAAATTTGGGGACTTAGCCAATTTGAGGCTAAATTTGGGAGTTTTGGATTTATGCCAAAATTAAATGGATTTGAGGCTTCATCAAGGTCAATTGATGGTTTATTTTGATGTATAGGAATGTTATAAAGATTTTTCAACATTAATTGAGGCCAATTGACTAGGCTATGGGGTTTTGACCCAAATAAAAATTGGGCTTAACTCATGGACCAATTGAGCTTAGATTTAGTTTAATTTGATCATATAAAAGTGAATTTGAGTTTATGATTGAAATTGAGGTCAATTGAGGTCAAATTGATGGACATTTGAATTGAATATGGGGAATTTGGGCGCTTAAAGGCAAATTTGGGGTTTTGGTTAAAGATGGTCACATTGGCTAAATTAGGTCATGTGGTAGTTGAGAGAAATGAAATTGTGAATTCATGGGATTTATTGGAATTTTTTGGGAATTTTTAGAATTTTTGGGATTTTGAGCTATGGAGGGGTATTTTGGTAATTTTGGGGTGTTTTAGGGGTAAAAGGCCAAGATGGGTATTTTGGTAGAGTTGAGGTACCAACCATCACCAATAAGCCATGGACCAATGGAAACCCCATTTTGGGTCCTCTACATAGTGGTCTTAGCCAAGTCATAGCCTTAAGGCTAGTAGGCCTAGGGGACCATCTACATGAGTATCCCAAAAGATCAAGGGATCTAGGCTAGAAGTTTAGGGTTTATGGTAGTGAGTGATTGTGGGTGTAGATAAGTGTATTGAGTGCCTTAGCTCTAGACCAACACTCAAGGTCAACCCTAAGGTCCAGCAATCCTGAGGGTGACTCATCTTGAGTTTCTCCCACAGTGACCCCACCTACTAAATTTTTAGAGGTTGAGAGCAATATATGGAACTTCACGCTGAGTGGAGAAGAGTTTGGAATTTCTAATTGTGAAAGTTCCACATCTACTTTTCTAAGAATAGTCAACAGGAAAATCCTATGGCTAGACCTTAGGCTACTAAAAGAGAAAAAAACTAAACCTCAACAAAAATTGAGGTCAACATGGTCCCATAAAATCTAATCCCTACACATCAAAAATTTCAACTTCCATTGTGTAATTTAGAGGCATTTCATTTTTTCTAGAAATATATCCTATAGGTTGCATCTATCGCATGTTTTAATATATTAATTAACATCATAAAAAATAGTAGGCCAAAAAAATCCAACTTGTAAAATTTTATATGTAGTTCTATTTGTTTTGAAATGTCCTCCAAATTCAGAATCTTTCAATTATTTGTTGAGTTTCTTCATAAGGCACGCATCTTCTAAGAATTAAGATTTTTACATTGTTTATATAAATATGGTTCATCCCAAAAATAGAATTTTGAATCATATATAAATTTTATACATTGTTTATATAAATATGGGTCATCCCAAAAATAGTCTTTTGAATCATATATAAACTTCTTTAATTGTGGATTTTTTATATCAGGTGATAGAATATCATTTATAATATAATTCACTATATCAGCATACCACGTTACATTCATTTCATCAATACTATATGATTGTTTATTAGGGAAATTCTCTAAAATTTCATTTGCAAATTTAGTTTATATTTATATTTCTATTCTAAATAAATGATCAGTTATTTGATTATCATTTCTCTTTCTATCAATCACAGTAAAATCAAACTCTTGCAATAGAAATATCCATCTAATTAATCTTGG
This sequence comes from Phalaenopsis hybrid cultivar, assembly GCA_002079205.1. Lineage (NCBI taxonomy): Eukaryota > Viridiplantae > Streptophyta > Magnoliopsida > Asparagales > Orchidaceae > Phalaenopsis > Phalaenopsis hybrid cultivar. Next base: position 42,019 of record JXCR01103814.1, on the reverse strand, counting down.
TTTAGCATCCTTCTTTTGCATTAATTATTAAATAGTAGAATGATTTGTATGCACTATACATTTAGTTCCAAATAAATAAGGTCTAAATGTATCAAAGGCATAAAGAATAGCTAATAACTCTCTTTCAGTAGTGGTATAATTAGTTTGAGCATCATTTAGAGTCTTACTAGCATATATATAACTTTAAAAACTTTGTCATGCATTTGTCCTAATACAGCCCCAATAGCATAATCAGTAGCATCGTACATTATTTCAAATGGTTTTTCCCAGTCAGGTGGTATTATAATAGGTGCAGTGACTAACCTTTTTTAATAATTCAAATGCTTTTATGCATTCTTCATTAAAATCAAATTTCGTATCTTTTTCTAAAAGTTGGCATAGAGGCTTAGTTATTTTTGAAAAAAAAATTTATGTAGCGCCTGTAAAAACAGCATGTCCTAGAAAACTTCTCACCCCTTTAACATTAGTAGACGGTGGTAATTTTTCTATAACTTGGATTTTTATAGAATCTACCTCCATGCATTTTTCAAAAATTTTATGTCCAAGTACAATACCTCCTGCAACCATAAATTGACATTTTTCTCAATTTAATACTAAATTGACTTTTTCACATACTTTCAGAAATTTTTTAAATTTATTAAGGCATAATTCAAACAAAGTTCCAAATATGGAAAAATTGTCCATAAACACTTCAGTTTCATGTTCTATAAAACTGCTAAATTTGACATCATACATCTTTGAAGTATTACAGGTGCATTGCATAGTCCAAAAGGCATTCTACAAAAAGCAAATGTTTCATATGGGCTTATAAACATTGTTTTCTCTTGATCCTCTAGAGCAATTGGAATTTTGTGATAACTGGTATATCCATCTAAAAAGTAATAAGACTTATTCTCAGCCAATCTATCCAACATTTGGTCTAGAAAGGGTAAGGGAAAGTGATCTTTTCTGGTGGCCATATTTGATTTTCTATAATCAATGAATTTTCCAACTAGTTACTTGCCTTATTGGTATTAATTCATTTTTCTCATTTTCTTCAACAGTCACTCCTCCCTTTTTCGATACACAGTAAATTGGGTTTACCCAAGCACTATCTGAAATAGGATATATAATTTCAACATCAAGCCATTTTAAAATCTCTTTTTTAACAACTTCTTTCATTATTGGGTTTAATCTTCTCTGAGGATCAGCTTTAGGCCCATGTTGTTCATCTAATAAAAGTTTGTGCATACTAATTGAATGACTAATTCCTTTAATATCTGCTAAAGTCCATCCAAAATACTTTTTATACTTTTTTAACATTTTTATCAACTTTTGTTCCTAAATCTCAGTTAACTCAAAAGATATAATAGCCAGCAATGTAGATGACTTTCCTAAAAATACATTCTTTAAATGGGTAGGTAATATCTTTAATTCAAGTTCAGGTGGTTTAATACTTAAAGGAGTCAGATTTTTAATATCATTTTCCATCAAGTCTAACGTTTCAAATTTGCCCTGAATATAATCCAAATCTTCTTCTTTAATTCTATCTTCATTCTCAAAAAAATTCTCCTTGCTTATATTTATCTTCAAATTCTTTCTTAAATTGTTCATTACTTAGATAATTAGCTACTTCCATCCTGAAACATTCATCATCTTTTTCTATTGCAGGATAGTTCATAGCTTTGGTTATATTAAATTTCACTTCTTGAGCATTAACTCTCATTATTAATTCTCCTTTTTGTACATCTATGACAGCTCTTCCTATTGCAAGAAATGGTCTCCCTAAAATAATAGAAATTTCGTTATCTTCCTCCATATCCAATACTATAAAGTCTATAGAGAAAATAAATTTATCCACATTTACTAGTACATCCTCTATAACTCCTTTTGGATAAGTTATTGATCAGTCAGCTAACTAAATAGTTACAGTAGTAGGGGAAATTTCTCCCAAATCTAAATGTTTAAAAATTGATAAGGGCATAAGATTGATACTCACTCCTAAATCACATAAAGCTTTTTCATAAAAATTTTCATCAATTGCACAAGGTATAGTAAAATTACCAGGATCTTTTAGTTTTTCAGGAAGCTTTTTCTAAATAATAACACAACACTCTTCACTGAGTGCAACGGTCTCCTGATCTGTAAACTTCCTTTTCTTATTTAGTACATCCTTCATAAATACATAACTTGGCATTTGTTCCAAAGCTTCAATAAAAGGAATATTTATCGTTAAATTCTTAAGGATTTCCAAAAATTTTGTAATTTTTTTATCTTTATTCTTCTGCTTCAGTCTTTGAGGAAATGGAGGTGATGGTTTTTCAAAAGGAACCTATGTTTTTTCATTTTCCTGTTGATCGTTTTCCATTTCTTCCTTCTCTTCATTAACTTCAGTTTCTCTTTGAATCCTTGTTTCTATTTATTTTTCACTTCGTAACTGAATAGCTTTAATTTGCTCTTTATTTTCATCTTTTGGATTAACTTCCACATTACTCGGAAGAATTCCAGAAGGTCTGTTACTGAGTGCAGTAGCAATATGTCCTAATTGATTTTTAATATTTCTAATAGCAGCCCCTTGATTCTATATTTGATTTCCCATATTTACATCACTTCTTCCATCATCAACTTCTTTTCCTTAACTTGTGGGTTAGGATTGGAGTTAAATCTTAGAGAATAGTAAAGTCGAAAATTAGGATTTCCTTGATTGTTCAGATTTCCAGATGGATTCACTGAATTATTATAATTATTCCAACTAAAATTAGGGCGATTTTTCCATCCAGAGTTAAAATAGTTAGAATAGGGATTATTATTTTACTTATTTATGGCATTTAAGGGTTCATAAGATGGTTGAGTATCAATAATCTATCCTAGTGAATTTTCCTCTAATACTGGAGGTATTTGAGAATAGTTCACTCTTATTTGATCAATCTTTTTTGAAATAACAACAATTTGAGATGCCAAAAATAGACATTGCATCAGATTCATGAATACTAGCTACTCTCTTAGGATTTACCCTTTCAGAGGGCCAATGAAAATTGTTAGTAGTCATTTCTTCAATTAAAAAGTATGCTTCATCAAAAGGTTTTGGCATTAATGATCTACCTGCAGCAACATCTATAATAGATCTTAATGATCCTACTAATCCATTGTAAAAGGTTTGAATTATTAACTAATCTTGTAAAGCATGGCGTTGACATATTCTAAGAAGATCCTTAAATCTTTCCCAGGCTTCATATATCAATTCCCCTTCAAACTAACAAAAAGATGTAATATCATTTCTAAGCTTAGCGGTTTTTTAGGGTGGAAAATATTTAGGCAAGAATTTTTTGTGATAGTTCTACCCAAGTTCTAATAGATCCAGGTACTAATAAATTTAACCAAGCATTGGATGAAAAAGGAAAAATTCTAAGCCTAACAACATCATTAGACACTCTGTCATATTTAAATGTAGCACAATCCTAACAACATCATTAGACACTCCATTTATCCCTTAATGAAAAAGGAAAAATTCTAAGCCTAACAACATCATTAGACACTCCATCATGTTAAATGTAGCACAAATTTCAAGAAAACTAGTAAGATGTAAGTTAGGATCTTCAGTAGGTGATCCTCAAACTGATTATTTTGTACCATTTGAATAATAGTATGTTTAAGCTCAAATGAATTAGTAGCAACATCAGGATTTTGAATAGTTAAATAAAGTTCATCTGCTGTCTGATTCGCATAATCTTTTAAAGGTTTTTGTCGGTTCTCATTTATTGGATTTTCTATAATATTTGTCATTTCTTTCAAATTCATAATTTCTCTTTGTTGTTCTCGAATTTTTCTAATAGTACGTTCTAATTCTGAATCGTAAGGTACTAAACATTCAAATCCAATATTTTGAATAAACAAATAAAGTAAGCTAAGTAAAATTCTTTAAAAATACAATCTTCATTCAATTTCTTTTTGGATTTCTTTTATATTCTTTTTTTTTTATTTTTTAATTTTTATTTTTATATATTTGTATAGTATATATATATTCTCTAAATTTCCTAATTTATTAAAATTATTTATTTAATTAAATTTAACTGTTACCTTCCCCGGCAACGGCGCCAAAAACTTAATCCCATTTTTTTTAATGTAAGGACTTATGAAGTTGACACCACTACAACGCCAAAAACTTGATCCTTGTATGCAAAGTATGTTGTGTAAAATATATATATCTATAGGCAATTAATAATGAACGGCGCCAAAAACTTGATCCGTGTACTAAAAGTAAGTTGTGTAAAATATATATAAGTATAGGCAATTATTAATGGGATTCTTCTCAAGTATACCCATCGTTATCAAGTAATAATGGACTTTCTATTTAAGCCCCAAATATCGATCCCACGGGGAAGGTATAAATGAACAATGATAAATTTTATCAGGAAATTTATAGAAAATCAAACAAAATCACTATCACTAATTTTTAATGTTGAGATATTAACCAAACTAAATTACTTAACTATTAGCAAAATTGAAATGCAAATTTGTAATGATAACTACTAATCTACTAACTATGTTTATGTAATCAAGGTTTCTTATGTGAAAAAGATTCCTTCCCACTGCAATGAAATTATGGTGAAATGAGATGAGATAAATATTTATAATATGTATTGTGCCTAATAGGAGCAATTTTAATTTTCTACCCTAAAACAGTAATTAGAAAATCATTGGTTAATCTTTTCTCTACCCTGATGCAGTGTTATAGAAAATCATTGGCTAATCTCAGGTTTAGTCCCTAAATCCGTGGTTTAGGCTAGGAGGATACTAGCTCCCACTCCAGAGCTCCCACTTCCCTTCACCTGAAGGCTAACTCTTGCTTGAGTTTTTAAACACTAAGACCAAATTAGAGATTTTACTCTGTCACCCTAAAGATTCTCCAATTCTACACCCAACAAAGAATATTTCCCTATTTATTTGCACTTAAATCCATGAACAAATTTCTTCTCCACACCTAACAAAGAATATTTCTTGCACTTAATTTCATGAACAAATTTCTCCTTCATGAAATCAAATGTGATCCTCACTCTGTTGTAGAACGCATACTCCATTTCCCGGATTATATGTTTCACATCATATTTTAACAAATCAATTGGCCAAGATTGAAAAGTAAATTAAGTTTGGAGTTGAAAAATTATCATAATTTATTTTATAATTTAATATTGGCACATTATTAAGTTTGGAGTTGAAAAATCATCACAATTTATTTTATATTTTAATTATGGCACATTCATATTATCTCTTCATTTCTCCAGATCTCAGAGTAGGGGAAAGATAGAGGAAACTACTTAGACTTCATGAGAAATGTACAACAAAACATAAATTTTATATATAAAAGAAAGTTCATACAACACTAAATAAACTAACAAACTTACCTGGAACTCTTTCTCAAACTAAATCCTTGTAGCCTTTCCTTAGAAATGCAAGAAGAACTCTCTCACTTTCTCCTTCCAACACTCTTATAGAAAGTTTCACACTAAATCTCACCACAAAAACTCTAAACTATGAAAGAAAAATTACTAATTGACTCCAATATGTGGTGCAATGAAGATGAATTATGGAAATGTAGCGTGGTGGATTGTTGTAGAGCAAAAAATGAACGTAGAGGAGCCCCTTTTCTGATGAAATTCGGCCCAAAATAAAGCCTAAGGTCGGTTCTCCAAGAGGTGCCCCCAAAAACTCTTCAAAAATCGTCCAAATACATTGAACCTTCTAGAAACAAAGTTTGAATCGCCTTTGACACCGTCGGCGTTGAGTAAAAATCCTCAAGCTTTCGGTTGTTCTACATCATCCACACTGACCTTGGCGCTGTCGGTGCTGAGTATTTCCTTAAAAACGTCATTTTGACTCCAAATTTCATCCTTTTTGCTTCCTTTTTGCTTTAAACTCAAAAAATCAACAACTTGTAAGAAACATGAAAATACCTTCTATTAAATTGCAATATCATAAAAAATAGGTATAAAATATGGGTCTAAAAATCCATATTTTTCAGTGTATCATCTAGCCAAACCTAAATTCAAATCCATGCCCATACCGAGCCTTAAATTGAACCAAACCCATTCAAATTAACCAATCCATGGTCACCACAGCTAGCACCTAGCCCACCCTAAATGAGCTATGGACCGAAGGTCCCTTGTTTTAGGGGATCTCTTCCCATATTTGGTTAAACCCAAGATAACTTTCCCACCAGCCATCAAACCTTTGTGATAATCATTATTAAGCTCCCCATAGCCCCTCTGAGCACTTTAATCACTAGCCCTAGCCTGGCCGGCCGTCCTAGTGGCCATAAATCACCAAAACTGAGAGCCACCCAAAGCTTTGAACCCAAAATTTGAACTCCTTGAGTTGGCTCATCCCAATTGGTTTCTTGCATCTTTCTCCTCTCCATCTAAGCAACACATTGCACCCACTGGCCAGCCATGGTGGCCACTCCTTCCCCCTCTATTTAAACACCTCCTCCCATGGCTAATAAAGGAGATCACCAATTTCCTTGTAAAAACTCTACCAAATTGCTTGTAGAGCTCCTCCAAGTCTCCCTAAGATCAATCCCACTATTTCCCCTCACTAGATCCTTTATTTTGAGCTCAATTTTGAGTTCAAAATCCAGGGGTTTCTATTACTCAACTAAAACTCCATCAAACCTCAAATTAAACCATCCATATGCTTCCTCAAGCAAAACGTGGAAGTTTGCCATCAAAATCCTCTATCCCGAGCCCTCTACCCTACCTCTTGACTAAGGCTGCATCACAATTTTATTGAACTCATACTGAGAATGTTCACCAAAGGTAAAGAACACTTCCAATAGGTTTTTCATACTCTACTAAAGCTTCCATAAGCATCTGATTGAGGCCTCCCCTCTCAGACTCAAGTATATACCACAAACCCTAATCTTTGGCTCAATTTGGGGTTTTGTGAAGAGAAGGATGATTTCATGAGCATGTAACCATATAGATATGTTCTTCTTGAGTAGATGAAAGTGTAGGAACAAACTCCATGTGATTTGTTTTAGTATAAAGAGAGATCTTAAGGTTTTAGTGTGGACGATTCACGGGATATGGCCATTAGAGACAATGACTAAGGACCGTTCCATCCCGCCTATATAACATTGAGGGTCAGAATCGCACTAGATGAAGAGATGAAACATAAAGTGCAGGCTGAGTCAGTGGCTACATTGGCGTCTGCATCAAATGGAGAAATGATGCATGTTAGTTCGAAGCACCGTAGGATGAGGTGGCGGCTGACTCGAATAAGTAGTGATTTAAATGATTTAAATTAAGTCCAAAAGTTACAAAATCTATATTTTTGTGTAGAAAAATCATTAAAATTAAATAAAAAAACCTTATTGCTCAGTAAATAGAGGAGAATAATGTGGAATAAAAATAAAAATTATTTGAAGTGTCTCTGATTTTTATTTAATTAAGTACTCTTTGGACTATTTTAATTCCAATTTTAAAAAATAGTCACCATGACTTGAAACTTTGGGGGTTGATTCCTCATGTTAATAGGGATGTTCTATGATTTTTCCTAAGTAAGAAAGCATCTGTAGCTTTAAAACCCTAATTTTCAAGCATAGTTGCCCATTTTTGCTTAAAATAATTTTATAAACTAAAATATAAATCAAAAAATTATGAGATTAATTTTTTGCAGGTTTCCTCTGGTTAAAGGATTCTAGGAAAATTAGAAAATGGATTTATATATTTTTTTAAATTTTTATTGTTAATTAAATGTCTAAAACTTATAATAAATTATTTAAATAAAATATTAATCAAAATTTAACAAAAATCAATTCCACATTGTAAAGAATAATCACATTAACTCACTATCAAAAAAATTGGAATCAATTTGGACTACATTTATCGCTAAAGTTTCTTTTCTAAGTAAAATGACATTTTTGTATTAAAATAATTATATTAAATTAAATATAATTAGGAAAATTATGAAAAAGTACTTTTCTTAGTTCGTTGTGATCAGGACCATTTAAGAAAAATAAAATCTATATCAAAGTAAACATTTTATTTTTTAGCTTATTTTTTAATTAAAAATAATTAAAAATAAAAAAATTGCAAAAATATCAAAATAGTCTAAAATGTTCCTAATTATTTCTTAATCACTTAGGACTCATTAGAATATTTTTTCTTTATTTTTCTAAGTTAAATATAATTTTTTAAAGGCTAAAAATATATTTTCCCTAATTCTCCATTAAAATAATTATAATAAATAAATTAAAAAACACAAATATGAAAAATTTGATTCTTTGAGTTCTCTAGACTTAGAGATAATTAATAAAAAACTAAATAGTAATTNACTTACATGTTAAAAACAAAACAAAACCAAAACCAAAACCAAAAACAAAATTTCAAACAAAAATATAAGACAACTCAAAACATAATCACAAACATCACAAAAAATACAACTTCAACTAAACTAAAACTTCACTATTGGAAGATCAGGAACGCTCAGAGGAGGTAACCTACAGTTTCTAACGAGGTTTTCCCACGGTCTAAATGAAATTATGGAACTCATTAAATTGAGTTTAGTAAATTCATTTAGATNTAAGTGATTCCAATAGAAAATAGTGGTGTCGGGACGATGGAACCGTGAGATCTTGACCGGTGTCGCTTTAATAAACTTTGATATGCCCATAATAAAATTTAAAGAACTTTAACCATAGGATCATCTGATTTAACATTATAACCAAATGACCTAAAAAAAACTTGAACTCTGCTACAACAAGGAGCTTGGAGCTTACATGGAGGGCAGCCCGGCCATCTTCAATAGCAAGAGGATCTACACTAATACATCTCTTCCTTAGCTTTAAACAACAAAGTCATAGGAATTTGAGGTTGTTTGCCTAAGTGCAACATAAATCCTCAAACACATCTTTTAGGCAGTTGTACAATCCTGTTGTACAATCTAAGCCCTAACTCGCTTTAGGATTCCGAGGTTGTCATTCGTCATGACCTAAATCCATGTATCTTCAAGGTTATTTGTGTTGATTGCTTCACACAAATGTAAATCCTAATAAATAAAGTCCTCACATCTTCAAGGTTATTTGTGTTGATTGTTTCACACAAATATAAATCCTAACAAAAATAATTCTTCAAGGTTATTTGTGCTGATTGCTTCACACAAATGTAAATCCTAATAAATAAAAATTTATCTTCAAGATTATTTGTGCTGATTGATTCACACAAATGTAAATCCTAATAAATAAAAATTGCGCATCTTCAAGGTTATTTGTGCTGATTGCTTCACACAAATGTAAATCCTATTAAATAAAAAAATTGCAGAGTTATTTGTGCTGATTGCTTCACACAAATGTAAATCCTAATAAATAAAAAAATTGCAGGACGGAACATCTAAATGATTTCTCCTAAATTGAAGCCAAATAATAGGATAGCTTGGGAAGTCACCGATGACATTTAAATGATTTCTCCTAAATTGAAGCCAAATAATAGGATAGCTTAGGAAGTCACCGAAATTATCTAAATGATTTCTCCTAAATTGAAGCCAAATAATAGGATAGCTTAGGAAGTCATCGAAGTCGATTTCTCCTAAATTGAAGCCAAATAATAAGATAGCTTAGGAAGTCACCGAAGTTTTTAAATGATTTCTCCTAAATTGAAGCCAAATAATAGGATAGCTTGGGAAGTCACCGAAGTTCTTTTTCGGATCAGTGACATCCTCTTTCCTCCTTTGAACTCCAAAACAAAATGTTCCAAATTTGAACCAATCCCCTTTACACTTCTTAGTCCGATATCTTTAATATGTCCTTACCATTTGAACTCCTTGAAAGTAATTTTTCTTGATTTTTATCGAGAGTATTCTTAGGTAACTTCAGTTATCTTTGATGTAATTAACTATAGGGGTTTGCCCTTATAGGAAGCTTTTCCCGAATCCAGCATAATATTAACCCTATTTAATTCCTTATATTAAATAGGGGAACTTAAGGACCAATACATTATTTTTTCGCAGACCAAACGGATGTCATAACTTTCTTTAATTTATTTGATCAAGCCTCACCCTCAACTCTTGTGGTCATCCTTCGGGATAGATACAGGATTTGAGGTAAAGCGCTCTTTCATCTAAACTATGAAAATTATGGGGTCAGTTTGACTTCATCTTTTTCAAAACTAAAATTTTTTTTTAAAACGTCCTACCGAAGCGGACAACATTTCAATTCTGATGACCGACAGCTTCTTACGGGCAAACCCCACACCAAAAATAGTGCCGACACAATTGTAGGTTACCTTCTCTGAGGGATTCCCGATCATCTGATAGAGACATCTTAATTTAGTTGAAGTTGTGGTTTTGTATGATGTTTGTGATTAAATTTTGAGTTGTTTTATATTTTGAATGTTGTGGAGTTGAATTTTATCTTGGTTGATTTTAGTTTTGGTTTTGGGTATGTGGCTATCCTAATGGTTTTAGTTTTCATGCAGGGTGAGATCGTTGTTTAGCATGCAAATTTGCAGGTATAAAAGTATAGTATGAAAGTACAAGAAAAACAACGCTGAAAAAACTGTAAAAGTGTACCTGGCGAGTCTTCTCGTTCCACCACCTGAAACTTAAATGCATGTTAAGACAGTTTATGAAGAGCAGGAAAGGTAAAATTTTCCAAACCCTATGTCATATTATGGTGAGTCCTTAAAAGTTTGATTTAGGATGATTTCTTTAAGCAAAGAATATTAAGTTTAATAGGTCTCTGAGGTATCTAACAAGTTAAGAGGGGGAAACAGGTCCATGCCTCTCCCTCACCAAC
>JXCR01103814.1:0-23358 GCA_002079205.1 Phalaenopsis hybrid cultivar | reverse complement strand
CCCCCCCCCCCCCCTCCTCCTAACATACTGGGAGTCCGATCATTTCCAACATTTTTTTTCCTTTTGCCGAATAAATCATATAGTGGCCCGGCTGGTGTAGTGATTTGATCTGCAGAGAGGCTTAGCTTGTCAAAAACATGCTTAAATACCACATTTACCAAGCTTCATGCATCAATGAGGACGCTTCCTACCTTATAATTATTGATTATAGCTGTTATCATAATAACATCATTACAGGGATTTATCTTTGGCAGCAGATCCTCATCACTGAAGTAAATAAGCAAATGGCCTCTGATTTTGAGGCAAAGGCTATGGTACAGAGTTTCCATGTTTATTTTCTCTTCTGGCTTACACTCCTTATTAGTTCACCTCCTTTAAAGATGCAAGCACATATCCCGTTATGAAGATGGCGTTGGAGTGGAAGGGTCCATCGAATGATCCCCCCACGATAGTTTTTCTATGCCTCTGGGTCACGGCTCTAGAGAAAACAATTTATTTTAGCTTTCCCTCTTTTTTTAGCTCTTTAATTTGGCTTTGGAGGCGCCAGCATTCTTCTGCATCGTGTCTGTAATCCTTGTGATACTTGTATTATTTTTTATTTTCTCAGAGAAAGGCTTTGGTTCTCATTGGTAATGTCTTTTTTAAGATATCCTTATCCTAAATGGCATTCACTATTTCTGTCATGGTCAGACGCGGTGGAGTTTTGTCAGGGACTTCGTTGTTGTAACGTGATTGCTCATGATAATGGGACGATCGATGGTGTTGAGCCTTCCTTTGTCTCTTCTGATCCTAACGACGATGGGTCGAGTGTTTTTGGGGTGGTTTTGATAGCGTAGGTGTGCTCATTTTATCTTTGTTGCCTTCTAATATCCTACAGAGGTATGTTTTTGTGTCTTTGTTTGACAAGTTCAAGGGCATTTTCATAGAAAAGTATGTACTTATTGGTCATCTCTAACAGCTAGGTCAGGCTCTACGGCTCCGTAAGGTCAAGGTCCAAGTGGAATCTCTCTGACCTTACCCCCTATGTCAATGTGGCCTAGTCTATGTCAGTTTTTGAGGTTTCACATCCAATGTCTCACTAAAACGTGTAATAAATGATCATAAGCTCTTGACGACTTATTATTTTAGTTGCCATAAGGATCGGGCACTCTTCTTGGGTCTTAAAATGCTAGCAAACTTGGATAAAAAGAGCTTCTTAAATTATGCAAAACAGGTGATCACTCACATAGGTAACCTGTTAAACCATCTTGGTGAAGATGACCTCAATGTTGTGAAGAATAGCTTGCACTTAAGGGTATTAAATATTTTCACTAGGCATATGGAGGATTCAAATAACGTGAGGTGGTTGTTAGTGCCCGACCGTCCTTTATTTGACTCTAGGACGACCATCTTAAACTTCTCTGTGGGTTTAAGTTTAGTGACTTGCAGTGAGAAGGTGTTCTCTAACTATCGTGGTACCTCGGTCCGCACTAGTCAATTCCTCTTCTCAGAGGTTGATCCAACACTATCCTAATATAACCCATCATCAAACTTCTTTTGCAGGTGGATTATTTCTCTCTCGTTGTTTGTTAACAGATTTCCTTAAGGGAGCTGAGTGCCCCTTGTTGGGCAGGTTTCTTCTCCTAAAACTGGAGCTATTGTTAGGGCAACGACCGCTTTGAGTACCTCTACGAACTGTTCTGACATATGGTTGTTGATTTGGGTCCTCAAGCCTTGCTGGATGAATTCCTCCATGAATTCTCTAGTGCATGTTGCTTCTACCACGTTCCTCTGAATGGATTCTCCCTGCTATTGTTGTTGATTTCCTTTTTTTTTATGCCATGTTTCTAGATGAATTAAAGGACGCTGAATCCAAGAGTGTCAGGGAAACACACCCAAGGTATTGAACATTTTATAGGGAAATATAGGTGAGAACACAATAAGAATGTGTAGTCTTTATTCATGATATGAACCCTCTATTTATAGTAATAGGCCCAAGTCTTACAAAATTACAGAACATTTCTCTTATCGTTAGCCTTAAGAGAGAACTATAATAATTACAAAGATATTTGAATATAATAAGAAGGGTAGATTGATTCACTCGGTAAGAGGTTCGTTGGTCGCTTGCCCCACCTTGAACCCTTCGGTAATTGATCTGAAGCTTAGTAATCTGCCAACCGGTCTGAGAATCGACCGTCGTCTTGGGGGAAATTTTTTGACACATTCTTCCAGTTGCTCGATCCATATGTCTTCTTCTTCTTTAGCATTCAATCAGTCGTTTGTCAACAGGCATGTGTGATCGGTCGTTTCTTCCACCCGAGCCGTTCATTTTCCTTGAGATTTGTGCAGGCATGTTTTTTTATACACTATATTATGTGATAAATTATCACAATTTGGTACTGATGGTCAAATGATGAAATTCATTTTTTCTATCTTCATTCTTTATTAATAACAAATTACAATCCAAATTTAGCCACTAAATAAAGTAATTCAATCAACAAATAGTGAGTTTACCTTTCCATTTGCTAACTTTGCCTTCTATAACTATTTTTTTATCTAGTATTTATCTTTTATTCAAAAGAGTAAATATGCAAAATACTAAAATAACATAATGAATTATTCAAAATAACTCAAGGGAAAAATCACACTACTAAATTACAGTAACTCGAAGAAAATACTACAATATGCATGTTGTTATTTCCCAATGTCTCGAAAAATGATACAATAACTTAAATATTCACATTTTACTCTTAACTTGTAAATACGTCTCTCGAGCACCTTTTAAACATAACTTAACGCATCTTTGATTGATACATAACATGTCGACACAACAAAACACAAACTAGGTCCACTATTGTCTGAGGCAAAATATTACATACTCATCCCTGGCTAATATTATCCAGTCGCCTTAACAATTTGTGATCTAAATTAACGATGGTATAAGGTGGTAAGAAAACCTCTACACGCACTGGTACATTAGTGTCCCCCACCTTGTAGCATGAGAGTGAATTGCTTTTAACAAGCACATACAAAGATTTATGTATGTAATAATTTCATTCTTCATAACATGCATCACTTTCTTATAAAAAATTTATATTTAATCTGCAAGCAAATAAAAGTCTTCCTAACATAATCTAAAAGTCATGTAATTAACTTTTGACATTTTATCAAAATAAAACTATTGAAATGCCTACATGCATATCATATGCCCATCAATATGAAGAGTCAATAATAATTTAATTTCATTATTATAGAGCATAAAATAGAAAAAAAATCAAGTATATCTTCAAATAAAATATTAATATTACTATAACTTACAAATATTATTACTCACCTCAACATTATATGTATATCTTGTTGTAATATCTAATACTATATATATTGATAAAAATATATATATTTTTTAAGAAAAAGACACATATGTACCTTCTCTTCTCCTTTCTCTTCATTGACAATAGAGCGACAACCTTCCTCCCATAAGCACCCAAACACGGTTTCACCTCCTTCCTCTTTCTTCAAGCATAGAGCCCTGCTCGACATCATATTCCTTCAACGAAACTCATGCAACGCATGTCGATGATCCCTTCCATGCCCTCAACTACTAGTCACACATACATGACATCACTCCGACTTAGATTCTAAGCCATCCCCCACTCGACACTTCTCTCTACAATTTTGTTAGGGTTCGCACCTCGTCCAACTTTTTTCTTACCAAAACTAATAAATGGCTCGTACAAGTAAAGTTGGAGTCAACCTTGACTAGATAGCTCGTGAATCGACACATTTTTAAAAAAAAATAGTATTGATGTACCATGAACAATTTTTTATCAAGCATGAATCTCAATGCAGTTTTATTAAGGATCTTCCAAATTCAAATTCAAAATCATCCTTAACTCTATTTCAATAGGTTTATGGTCACACCAATCGTCATGACAAGACAAATTAGATAATACTAAAATTGGTTCAATTCGGTTCCAATCAAGCCTAGATCAAAACATTGAAGCACATTTGAAGGCTTTGGATTGTCAATTGAATTATCAAATAAACTCATTGATGAGATGAATCCAACATGCACAAGATCACTAAATTTTAAGGCCATTAAGGCACTCAAATCGGTAAAAAAATAATAAATGATCCAGGGGGGTCAACACTAACAGTCTGATCAGGTGGTTAAGGAAGAAAAAATTTGCTTCTGAAAACGAAAATATCCCTCCTAAAAAATCTACAAATAAACCCCCTCACTTCACTTGAGAAGATTGAGTTGAAAGGGTTGGGCTGGGCAGAAGAAGAAATTTTTGAGTCTATTCTAAAGAGAATATTTAGCAATAATCATCGACATCCGTATCCATCAACCACCATTTGTTGACCACCTTAAGTCGTCACCAGCAGAGGTCATTGATCATCAATTGTTAATACTCATTGTTTGTAATCATTTTATTTCAAATATGTTTGTTATGTCAAACATGTGTATTGAAGACCCGACGACTAACCACATGCCTCCATAGAAATCGACTACCGCCCATCGACCATATCACCAACCATTGACCACGGAGGACCCTTGCATGCAACTTTTGTATTCCAAATATATTTGTTGTGCTCAACACATATATTGGAAACTCGATCGATGATGACCATTGTCTCTGCAGCCACCGACAATTGTCAACCATCATCTGTCAATCATCGTATGTCGACCACCATCGGCCTTAACCACATGCTATTGCAGACCACCGACCACCAGTGACATTTGCTTGAAACCGTTGCAGTCAAAATATAATCTTTGTGGCCAACTAGCTCTCTTACATCTTTCAACTATGACCTATGTGGTTGATTGCCGCTTTTGCAGCCACCCACTATATTTTTTTGTGACTAATTACAATTGTCACAACTTTTAACTACAATCTATAGCCACCTTTCACTATTACAACCACCAACTACAACATTTCTAGCTAATTACTACTGTGGCATCTTCTAACTAAAATCTCTATTGCCAACTACTACTCTGCAGCCATCGCCTACGACCTTAACTATTGTTATAGCAACTAACCACGGTCTTTATGACTACTACTGTCACAACTTCCAATTATAATCTATTTGGCTGATTGTTGCTCTTAAAACCACCAACCATGGGTTTTTTGATCAATTACTACCGTCACCTTCCAATTATCCGTTATCGTTTGAAAAAAAACAAGCTGTCAAAACGCAGTTTACCCAAACGGGACTGGTATGATTTCAAAATATCATCGTTTCAAATAAATTGCCCCAAACAGGGAGATGAATATATTTTTAAAACAATTAATTATTTATATATCATACTTAACATAAAATTATTTCAAAATTTTTAGGCAGAATAAACTCCCCATTACCAAGTTAACCTAATCTTAGAATGTCCAATTTTTAATTAACCCTTTGATTATACAAAATTATGTTAAAATTTGACAATTCCTTTCGTTTATACAGACTGAATCTTATTTTAATTAAAGAGGAATCAATTCAAATTAATTTCGTACAATCAATAACACATTGAAAAAATATAAATGTAATACTCCTAAATATTGGCCATATATACATTATCAAGAGATTATTTTGTAGTATCCCGAATTTCAATATTCATGCTAATCATTTTTTATTGACCCAATTTTTTTAAAGTTTTTAATTGAAACAAGTAAAACAATCGTTATTTTACACATGAACTTTTTAAATAAATCCCATAAAAAATTTTATTTCATTAAAAAAAATAGTTACAAAAATTTGTCAAATAATTATACTAAGCCCCAAACCCATACAACTCACACAAAGTAAATAAAATCTTAAGAACCATTAGCCAAAGATACAACTCACGCAAACAAAAAAACTTCAAAACTATTACTAGCACGAATAAAAGGGATGTTAAACAATCCCCTTTAAGCAACCGAGAAAGCTCCAAAAGAAAATTATTAAGAAAAGCAATCACTGAAAATCCAATCCTCTTCTAGCAGCCCAATTAACACATAAATTTTCTTCTAGATGAATACACTGCCACTAAACCTGCACATAATTAAATAAAGCAAAATATTTTTTTTCATATAAGGAATCAAATGCTAATGATACTCTTTTTTCCCATTAGAATAATTTCACGGCTCCAGAGAACTCATTTCTATCACAAAGGTTCCAAGCAGTAATCACCGCCTCAGCCTCTACACAAATAGAAGAAATAACCAACGCAGAAAACCACAACAGACAAGCACCAGAATAATTCCTCTACAAATAGTTCCTCTAATTTTACACATGAATAATATTACAAATTGCTCAAAGCTCAACATAATACAACAACCAAACTCATGAGAAAAAAAAGTTTTACAACCCTCCAAAATTCTACCGCTTAGATAGAGAACAGAATTCACTAGCCTTCCTCCTAGCCATTCAATCGCATAAACAAAGTACCCTTCTAAAATTCGCATAATAATCCTGTTCCTAAGAAGACAAAGCCCCCAAAACCCAAAAAAATGTAAAAACTTGGAATTGATTATTAAAATCAATAAACCCCTACCCTCAACCTCTTCACATCCCGTTCTTCACTCTCCACAGTTCTTTTTCCCATCCTCTCATCTTCGTCTCCATTTTCAACACCAAGTTCTTGCTGATCCCGGAACAACCAACCTGGAAAATCTGATTCAATGAATAGAGATGTTGGCGTTTCCCTGTAAAAAGCAACTGGACATTGCTTAATTCGGCGCCGAACCTGTATGCCAAAATTTACATCGATCAGTCAGTTTTGCCAACGCCATAATAGAGGAGATGGAGCCAGAGGTCTATGCTCACCTCGTCTCTAAAGATTGTGGCATAGGAACCAGAACTAAAATCTGAAATAGACATTTCAGATGTTTTGGCCCTTACTGTCAGATCACTCTCCAGTGAAGCAACAAATCTGTTACACTATTGATGTCAATAAGAAAAATGATGGTGAAGAGAAGGAGAAATGGAGCTTTTTCTTACCTCGAAACAGCAGGACAATAGTGATGCATGAGGGTGCCAATTTCCCATAAAGAACTTCCTGAGATAAGATCAAATTGAAAGTGCAAATCACACAGGGATGACCCAAAACTGGGGATGTAAATGAGTTGAGTCAAGCTCGAGCCACCATCTGCTTCAGCTTGAGCTCGATTAATCAATCGAATTCGAGCTCGAGCACANGAGAAATGGAGCTTTTTCTTACCTCGAAACAGCAGGACAATAGTGATGCAGGAGGGTGCCAATTTCCCATAATGAACTTCCTGAGATAAGATCAAATTGAAAGTGCAAATCAGACAGGGATGACCCAAGACTGGGGATGTAAATGAGTTGAGTCAAGCTCGAGCCACCAACTGCTTCAGCTTGAGCTCGATTAATCAATCGAGTTCGAGCTCGAGCACGNGTTGAGTCAAGCTCGAGCCACCATCTGCTTCAGCTTGAGCTCGATTAATCAATCGAATTCGAGCTCGAGCACGAACTCGATTCTAGAAGTTCGAGCAGGCTTGTGTTTATTACTAAACAGAACAATATTAATTCAAGCTAAAATGACAAATAGAATTGGGCATTTANAACTCGATTCTAGAAGTTCGAGCAGGCTTGTGTTTATTACGAAACAGAACAATATTAATTCAAGCTAAAATGACAAATAGAATGGGCATTTAAAAAATAATTAATAAGAAATCACTTAACATAAAATGTAAAATATTATTTTTAATAATTTAAAGATAAATTCTTAAATTTAAAAATACTTTGAGTATGTTTTCTAATAAATATTTTTTTANCAAATAGAATGGGCATTTAAAAAATAATTAATAAGAAATCACTTAACATAAAATGTAAAATATTATTTTTAAAATATTTTTAATAATTTAAAGATAAATTCTTAAATTTAAATATACTTTGAGTATGTTTTCTAATAAATATTTTTTTTAACAAGCTAGCTCACGAGCTAACAAATCGAGTTGGGGCTAGCTTGAACTTGGCTTGTTAGCTCATCGAGCTCAGTTCAAGAGCCACTTATTGAGAAGCTGGCTCAGGTGGCAGCTAGACTTAGTTACACCCCTTACCCAAGACAATGTAGAAAAATGCAACTCCAAAGAGAGAGTTTGTTCAGGAAAAACTTAGGGCTA
Source organism: Phalaenopsis hybrid cultivar (assembly GCA_002079205.1). NCBI lineage: Eukaryota > Viridiplantae > Streptophyta > Magnoliopsida > Asparagales > Orchidaceae > Phalaenopsis > Phalaenopsis hybrid cultivar. Next base: position 15,262 of record JXCR01103814.1, on the reverse strand, counting down.
CATTTAGATCAATAATGTTAAAAAATACAGAAANAAGCTGGCTCAGGTGGCAGCTAGACTTAGTTACACCCCTTACCCAAGACAATGTAGAAAAATGCAACTCTAAAGAGAGTTTGTTCAGGAAAAAACTTAGGGCTACATTTAGATCAATAAATGTTAAAAAATACNAATGTAAAATATTATTTTTAAAATATTTTTAATAATTTAAAGATAAATTCTTAAATTTAAATATACTTTGAGATGTTTTCTAATAATTTTTTTTTTAACAAGCCAGCACACGAGCTAACAAATCGAGTTGGGGCTAGCTTGAACTTGGCTTGTTAGCTACTTATTGAAAAGCTGGCTCAGGTGGCAGCTAGACTCAGTTACACCCCTTACCCAAGACAATGTAGAAAAATGCAACTCTAAAGAGAGTCTGTTCAGGAAAAATTTAGGGCTACATTTAGATCAATAAATGTTAAAAAATACAAAAAAAAAAAAAAAACAAAACAAAACAAAACAAAAGTAGGATACTCAAAGGAAGTCAGGTCTCCAGAGAAAGCTGAAAAGGACTACAAGAAAAGAAAAGATTTCCAATCAAATAGAGAGTCAAAAGTCCTTGTAAAGAAACTTACGCATTGCATTAGATTTAAGAGGGTTTGGCTCCTCATTGTCAAACGGATCAACACCATTTTTTACACTTGGAGCAACAGGATCAGCATCAGACTTCCTTAGAATCTCTCCAGAATCATCAACTTCAACAGAAGCATCTCCATTCACATGATCATCAATTTCCTGGAAAGGTGAAATAGTAATCATAAATACAGCACTTCGCTCAAAGAATGTAAGAATTCAGTCGATGAATAAAAATAAACGCAAAATGAGAAAGTGATTAAACATGATAAAATTATGTCAAACACATGGAAGCTCAGGTTAAATGTAAATAGAATTTAGACGGAAACATGTTAATTGAAGCAATTTAAGAGCAGCACAGAAGATAATCATTTAAAATCCATTTCAAAAGTATCTCCTTAACATCTAACCTGTTCTAAAAGAAACAGTGCAACTTTTCCCTTCTTTTTCAATTGGAGAAAGTGTCAAAATAGTCCCCTGACAATTTGCTAGGGTTATTTTAGTCCTAAAGTCTATAGAAGTGTCAAATTAATCCCCAAGCACTTTTAATATGGGTTGAAATAATCCTTAGGGAGGACTATTTTAGCCCTCATTAAAAGAGTATGGTGATTAAATTGTCACTTTTATGGACTTTGGACTAAATTAGATGCCTAAAAAGAGTTGGGAGACTATTTGACACTTTTGTATTAAGGTGTAAGATGTGATGGAAGGGCTGTTTGGCTAAGTTTGTTCAATTTAAGAGTAGTTAGTTGAGAAACTATACCTGATGCACCAAAAAGTTGATTGAAGGGTGCCTCCGGAGGAGATTATGAGTTAAAGCAATAATAATCAGCTCTCCTGATGGTGGTGCTGATAAAGCCAATCTGCTTAGTTTTTTGGCAAAAGCCGCAGCAAGATAAGCTGGTAGATGTGAAGATTTCAAACAGGTATCCAGGAGCTACAAAACATGCATGAAATATTAGCAACATTTATCCAGATCATATTGCCCATAAAAGAAGATATAATTGAACTTAGATGGATAACAAAGAAGACTACTAAATTTCTGATTAGATTAATAAATACGAAATATAAACCAGTTAAGGAGCCTGCCTAATGAAAATAAATCCTGCTTAATCCACACATAGGACTTTAAAAACTTTTTTCTAGCTAAGCAAAGCATCGTACAGGCTTAAATAAGAAATCTGCTAGATTAACCCTTGTTATCAGCAAAACAATGTGACTGACGAGCTATGAGCTCATGAGCTCAATGAACACGTGTTATCAGCAAAACAATGTGGCTGACAAGCTATGAGCTCAATGAACCATTAAAAATAGTTCTCAAAATGCACCTACTTTATGTGCAATGTCTATTTCCATGCTTTAATTTTACAGAATGATAGATCATAAAAAAATTGAGAAAGATTAAGTTGCAAAGTTTATCCTCTACAGCAGCATGCACGCAAAAACACAGAAATAAACAAAATCTTTGTCCAGATACATGACATCCACAACAACAAGCCTTTATCCCACTAAGTGTGGTCGTCTACATGAAACCTTTGTTCTCCATCGTGCCCTACTGAGTGTCATATTTTCAATTAATTCTAATAAATTAAGATAATTTTTATACATGTCGAAGTCTTTTTAGATCTACCTCTACCTTTCTTAACATAAGTCGAATCTAAACACCTACTCTCCTAACCGGAGCATCAAATGATTGACGTTTAATGTGACCAAACCACCTAAGACGACTGACTCTCTATAAACTTGTTTGCCACTGGAGCTACAACAACCCTTTCACAGATATATTCATTTTGCAATTTGTCTCTAAGTGTAAAGTCATTCATCCACCTAAGCAATTCTCATCTCAGCAAAACTTAACTTAGGGCCCCTATGGGGCAACTACAGCTATTTAAAGAAGCAGCTATAAAACTACTATAGAAAAAACTATTGTTCAAAAAATTGTGGTGGCTACTACCAAATTTTTTTATTTTCAAAAAATTTGACCATAATTTTCTAGTAGCCACCACACTTTAACAGCAAAAAAATAATTTTCTACCACAATTTTAAAAAAATGCAAAAAAATATTTCTCCAAATAGAACTATGGTTTCGATCTGAAAAGCAAATCATGCAAAAAGTTGTTCCAAACATACCCTTAATTTAATGCTTCACTTTAATTAGCCCAACATTCAGCGCCATAAAGCATCGCAGTTTCACCATAATTTTATAAAATTTTCCTTTAAGTCTAGAGACATGGCATGATAAAAAAAACACAAACATAGCAACATTTATGAAAGAATAAGACTAAACTCGTATGGAAAACAAGCTTGTATCAAAGCATACATATCTTCACAGAATGTAATAATTTCTTTTAACCAATTAAAATAAGTAAAAGTAAGGCCTATTTACAAACGCATTTCATGCATGTTTACATGCCACAAATGATTGGGTGAAGAGAGAATCAAAGAGGGAGGCAAACATAGTAGAATGTAAAATAATTGAAAGGAGGACATTTTCACCTCTCGAATTTCACAATTGCACAGCAGAAAAATTAGCAGTTTGACAACCAATGATTTGGTGAAGGGAGAATCAAAAAAAGAAGGGAAACATTGAAGAATGCAAAATAATTGAAAGGCGGACATTTTCACCTCCAGAATTTCACAATTGCGCGGCACAAAAATTTGCAGTTTGACCACTAATCATGCCTAACCACCAATTTACATGACTAAAGTAAGAGATTGGGTGACATAATAAGAAAACAGTTAGATTTTTTGTCGTCAAACATGGTGTACAGCATTTTTTTCGTCCAAAATAAAAATATCATACAAATATAATTGAATAGATAAGAACTAAAAAACATGTAAGAAAGAATATCGCCATGAGTGGATACAATAATTTTGCCCAAGCAATAAGAATATACTTACCATATATTGCTTTTATCAGTAATAGCATCTTAATATTTACCATATTTTTGTGGAACAAAGTAGTTGATTAAGAAAATCAGTAGTAATATGACTATTAAAGAAATTGCTTTCAAAGAAAAAGTTCAACTTCTATCACAATCATTTAAAATCTAGTTAAATATTCAAATCCAATGTCATAAATTTCACTCTATTCAGAAATGTTAAAACCAGAAAATATACTCAAAATAAATTAATCCACATTCCATCCTAATTCGGATATGTAAAACAATACCTAAATCTACAAAGGATTGGTCACAGTGCATATCATTTTGATCATATTTCTGTTCAAGTTTATAGTAGGAATGTATATCAAATAGCCGAATACCGTTCATAAACCTGGTTGCATCCAGTCATGCACATATTGAAAATTATCTTTGAATATTAATTCATATTAAAATTTATAAAATGACATTTATGATATCTTCCTTGCACCCAGTTTCTAAAAAATTGGAACGTGAAGTTTATAAAAAATTGGAACGTGACAGTGCTACTGCCCAAAGTTGACCTCAGCAGTCAACAAAGAGGAACTTTTTACAAACAGATAAAAATTGGCTTTAGCTTCAGTTAAGGATGGTAAGGAAAATCAACAACTGGATGCAAGTTTAATATTTAGCTAGGTCTGAACGGTAACAATATCTTCGATTTATCATATAGAAAAATAAAAAACAGACTAGGATGTGCCTTTAGATTTCATATCGGGTGCTTATAAATGAAAAGTGCCTGGAAAACTAGTGAAAACGTATAGCATGGAGAATTAATTATTTTTTAAATTCAGATAAAGTCAACTAAGTTGTATGGACCTTTTAGGTAGAATTAAAAACTCCAATGGCGAAGTTGAAACTAAAGTAAATGTGAATATTAAGATGAGTGTGAAAATGAAAACGTATAAATTGAAATGATTATATTGAGGAACAACTCAAATAAAATTTATTAAAAATAAGATAGCTGAAAATAGACTTAGGTGATCTAGAAATGTACATCAAAGGGTAAAATAGGGCATAATATTGTAAATTATAGCCTATAGCATAGTGTAATGCACTTCTCTCTTTAGTATTTAATCATGAATAAATTATTCATAATTTTTTAAGATTATGCACCGTTTTTAAAGAATGCACAGCTTCAAAAAACTTTTACAGTGGTGCTCAATTCACTATTGGTGGCTTGAACAGAAAAATGTTTAGTGCAGCGTGTGAGGTTATGGTTTGAAGTTTATGTGGTGAAGGAAAGGGATATATGGTGGAAGAAATGAAAAAATATTTCAAATTAGACCAGCTTGGTTAATTGAATATCTCACACGGGTGCGGGAGTTTCCCGCACGGATGCGAGAAACAAGCCAGCCGGCTGAACCGGTTGGCATAGGGGCCAGTCCAGGAAGGCCTGGTCCAAGATTCCAAAAGAATTGAGCAAAATTTAGGGTGGCACCTGCGGTGGCTTTCCTTTACTGTCTCCCGCCGGTTCGATCAGCTTTTGGAGAGCGGTTTTCTTTTCATGTCTCACGCCCAGATCGAGCAGCTTCTAGAGAGCGGCTTTCCTTTCGTGTCTCCCGTCTAGATCAAGCAGCTTTTGGAGAGGGAGACAATGCTGCTAGCGCTTTTCTCCTCCTTCCTGTCCCATCATCTTTCCTTTCTTGTGTCCCACCTAGCTAGGTCAATTTATATGTTTGTTTTCTGAGTTCATGGGGAGTTTTTGCTGTTTTGCTTTCAGATTTTCTGTACGGAGTCCTTTTCCCTTTTGTAGGGTTGTATCTGAGAAGGTGGTGGTGTTTCGATTGTTTCATACTCCGAGGTGGTGATGTATTTTTCCTTGTCATCTTCATTAAACCTTCTTGTCCACTCCCCTTAGCCGTCAACCACTCCATTCCTTTCCCAGCCACCTCCATCCCACTTTCCAGTTTTTGCCACCCTTTCCCTGCTGCATACTCTTGTTGGCCAATCTTCCAGGCCTATTGTCCCGCCTCCAAACCTATGTCCAGCTTTCTAACTGGCAATCCAATCCCTCAAACCCACTATCCAGTTTCCTGAACCTGGTTTCCAGGCGCCCAATACCTACTGTACAACCTTTCCAACATCCACACGCACTTCCCCAACCTTTCAAACTACCCTACATCCCTCAACCATTTTCCCTTTTCCTCCTTACCACCATGTCGACACCATCACACCCTGGGATCTTCTCTTCCGACCCTAGTCGGAAATTAGTTTGTGTTTGTAATTGTTTTCCAGTTTATGTCGCGTTGTAATCCTATTTCTATATTAATTAAAAGTTGTTTTGAGTTTTCAATTGAATTTTTTACTAATTTTGGTATCATTTAATATCAGAACTAGTCTAACCCTAATCTTATCCCAGGGTTTTCTAGCATCCACTTCCTCTAACAAAATTTTTCATTCCTACCCTCAAGAAAAAACCTCTTCCGATTTCACCAAACCCAATCTCCACCAAATTTTCTTTCCTATTCCTAAACCCTAGCCATATCACTTTGGAGATTCATGGCCCGAGCCGACCCGGGAAGGGATAAGGCGGGAGCTTCATCGCCTTCAACAAAGGTTTGCAGAGATTAAAGAATTAAAACAATAAGTTACCTTCGAGCGAGATCTAGAGAGTCAGAGAGGAGAGATGAGGATAGGAATATGTTCCATAGGGATAATTTTAGCGATGAAGAAGATAGCCACGACATTTCGGAATCCAGTATCAAAGGAGATATAGAGAGAGATATTTGAATCCCCCACAGAGAGAGACTCACAGAGAGGAGATATCATTTGGAGGAAATCGAGACTTAGATATCAAGGTAGATTTTTCGAGTTCAAAGGAGGTATGGATCATGAGGAATTCATTGATTGGTTACAAGCTGTTGAGCGGATATTCGAGTACAAAGATGTGTCAGAGGACAGATAGATCAAATTAGCGGTCATCAAGCTGAAGAAGAATGCTTCTCTATGGTAAGAGAGCTTACAGAGGCAGAGGAAAAGGGAGGGCGGCGATAAGATCACCAAGTGTGAAAAGATAAAGAAAGCAATGCAAAAGAAATACCTCCCACCCATTACGGCTAAGATACGTTTCTAAGGCTCCATCATCTGCAGCAGAGGGATCTATCAGTAGAAGAGTTCACGAAGCATTTTGATCACTTGCATATGAAGTGTGATTTGACGAAGCCAGACGAGAACACAGTAGCCAGATACCTTGGGGGTATGAAGCTTAGTATTAGCAATGTGATGCAACTACAACCGTATTGGATGCTGAGGGATGTCCAGAAACTAGCACTGAAGGTGAGGTGAAAAGACAGCAAACGCAGAGTCGACGGTCATCTTGCAGGCAGTAACCTTTGGGCAACTACTTACCTACAATTACAACGACCGACAAAAGTACTCCGGATGACATAGGCAGGTCGGGCAAGGGAGTGACACTCCATATCAAAGCGGGAAGAAACAGGAGAAAGGTAGCTCTTCCAACACTGAAGCGGTCATGAGTGTTATAGATGCCACGTTTATGGCCACATAACCTCCAGTTGTCCCACGAGTAGAGTAGTTACGCTCAGAGGTCAAGGTGTTGTGAAGGATATTAGCGACATGGAGAAAGCTAAGGAACAAAGTGAAGTGTATCGGCGCACCCAGATGAAGGAGAAGCGCTCGTGATTCGAGGGATTCTGCAGTATGAGGGCTCCAGGGATTCGCAGTGGCTTCGCCAACACATTTTCTACACCCACTTCACCGTGAACTGAAAGGTATGTAATCTTATCATCGACAACGGGAGTAGCAAAAACATAGCAACGACATAGATGGCATTGAAATTGGGACTTGCAACTCAAAGACATTCTCAGTCATATTTACGGACGTGACTAAAGGAGAAATGAGTTGCATCGACCGAAGATGCTTGGTAGAGTTTTCAATTAGGGGTCAACTGCAGGACCAGTTGTGTTGTGATATGGTCCCTATGGATGTCTGTCACCTTTTGTTGGAAAGACCGTGGCAGTTGGACTGGAGGCCACGGTGGATTTAGAAACACATATACATTTACCAAGAAGGGGAAACACGTCATTCTACTTCCTTTGACATAGAGCGGAAACAGTGATGTCCGTTCTAGTGATGACACAAAATGAGAGGACAGAGACAACAGTTCCAGACACAACAGTGACATCAGAGAGGATATCAGAGCCTCACAGTCAACGTCGTACCTCCAGCTCCACCACCGGACAAAAAGATTCAGGCTTCTCTCATGAAACATCAGACGGAACCGACCGTGGGACATAGGTGCGCAGTACAAGCATGTTCCTACAGTCTCAAGAGAGCGGATAATAGGGACATGGGTGCACAAGTAGTGCCGACCTCTTCAATGCTTTGGCTAGCAGTGTAGTCGACAGTGAGACCCAAGTTCTGCCAAGATTAGAGAAAAGAAATTAGAAATTTTGACAAATGAGGTCGAAGCTTTCCCAATCCCGAGAGACAGACAAGAGTGTAGGAGTTTCCCACACGAATGCGGGAAACAAGCCAACTAGCTGAATTGGCTGGATTAGGGGCCAATCTAGGAGAGCATGGTCCAGGATTCTAAAAGAATCAAGCAACATTTAGGGAGGCACTTGCGGCTTTCCTTTTGTGCTCCCGCTCAGATCGAGCAAGCTTTTGGAGAGGTCCGCAATGCCGCCAACCCCTTTCTCCTCCCTTTCGTGGAGTTGTATCCATGGAGGTGGCGGTGCTCGGTTAAATCTTACTCTGAGGTGGTGATGCATCTTCCTTTTTCATCTTTCCCAGACCTTCTCAACCACTCCCCTTAGCCGCCGGCCACTTTATTTCTTCCCCAGCTCACTTTATAGTCCCTACCACCTTGTCCCGGTTGCATACTGTTGATGGCCAGTCTTTCAGGCCTGTTGTCCCGCCTCCCAACCTATGTCCAGCCTTCCAACCTGTTGTCCAATCTCCCAAACCCGTTCTCCAATCTCCCAAACTTGTTGTCAAGACTCCAAGTACCTACTATCCAGCCTTTCCGCCATCCACCCGCTCTTCCCCAACCTTCCAAACTACCCTACAGCCCTCAACCCTTTCTCCTTTCCCCTTTCCCCTTTCCCCTTTCCCGTTTCCCCCTCGCCGACATCATCACGCCCACGAATCTCCTCGTCCAGTCCTAGCCAAAGATTAGTTTGTGTTTATATTTATTTTTCGGTTTGTGTCGTGTGTAATCCTATTTTTATATTATTTAAAGTTTGTTTTGCGTTTTCATTTGAATTTCCTACTAGATCTAGTACCAATATCACTTTAGGAAAATGATTTGAAACATGTAAATGGTTGGAAATGATGATGGAGAATTATCTTAGAATATGAGCTTTTGATTTGAAAGGGTTGACTGAGTTGGTTGGCATTTTAGAGAATGCAGTGATGTAGAGAACATGTAATGCCCCAAATGACCAAAAAGATAAATTAAAACTTAATTTTGAATTATTCCCCATTTTTGGTATTCCATTTAAATCCTCAAAATTATTTTATCAAGTTATTTTTCTTTTTTTGATCATTTTGATATATACATAATACAATTCTAGTGCTCTTAAAAGGTGTTTGGGAAGTAGATTAAGAGTGAAGGTTAGTTGGCAAATAGCAAAGGAATGATGATATGCAATGTTGACAGCATTTGGGGAAGAATAAGCAACGAAATCTGCTATTGGACAGCAGATCTAAGTTGTTTGGTGGTAGTTCCTGCTGAAAAAAAGTGAGGCAAATAACAGAACAACATAGTATGTGCAATGAAGATGTTCGCCACCTGTTCCTAAATTATAAATACGACACATGGAAAAAAAAAAGATAATGCAATGCTCCTAAAATAAAAATCAGAGAAAACATCTCCAAAATACATAAATAAAGTCAAAAATCTCAAAACAAAAAATACTCATAAATAGATCCCTAATAGCAAGAAATCTAATTAGAAATAACGAAATAGGAATAAATATTAGAAAAATGAAGGAAAAGAAAAAGAACAAAAATGTTGAAATAGTAAACCAATAACCCCCCGTCCTACGATAGGCAAGACTATCTCGTGAGCTCGCTGAATCCGGGATTATGCAATCCCATAAAAAAACAGAATTTCCATCGCTCTTAACGGAATTTCCATCGCTCTTGCGTCATTCTACAGGGTTAGGAGAGGTTTCTTCTTCTCTAGAAGGAATTGGATCCTGTCTAGTCATCTGTTCATGAGTTTGGTGTTGAACTGAATTTAAACTTAGTACTCAATTTTTCCATACAGTACTCCAAGAATAGCTCAAAAATTTATCCTCTATCTAAAGTGATGACATGTTGGACTGCTCTCAACGATGGTTGCCCTATATATGTTATCAGTTCCGCCAACGCATCGCCTATTGGGACAATCAATAATAGTCTCAATAGTACTTTTCTCAAGACTTGCAAAAAGAGAGTTTGTGACACCACGTCCTCAAATACTTGGGACTCCTTCCAAGGCAAAAGTATAATGTGCTTCTCATCTTAATAAAAAGAATGTCCCTATGGCCATAATAATATGTGCAACAATCATACTGCCAAAGATGACCAAGAAATACATGACACACATCTATACGAACCATAACACATCACACTTGCTCCAGAAACTTGTCTCGGATGGAAAATTCTACAAGACCCTTATGACACTGATCTTACCGCCCCTTCAACCAAGTCATAAAATATGGTTGAGAATAATTCAGAGTAATGAGGCTCAATTTGACCACCAGTTCTGTAAATGTCATATTTTCACAACTATATTTATATATAATGAAACTACACACATTTTCCTAAATCGTACAACGGGTATAAAAAAAATTGTGGCAAATTGTTCTCTTATGAGCTCAATCTGAAAGACTCGTCCGATTATTAGTATCTCTCTCTCATCAACTAGAACCTAATAGTTTTGACTTATTCATTCTCTCATGTATTACTATCGACTTCTTCTGCTGTCTCCTGCGAACGAATGGCATAATTCCACATTTGGCTAGGAATAAATTGAAGAGTATTGACGATCTCCACCTTCTCTCCACTCTATACAGATTTCTCCACTGGCAAAGTTGATTGGGTGCTCCATTAATTGTGCACTTGCTACCTGATTTGATGGTTGAACCCTATTTCAGGGATGATGTGGAACTGATATTGGTGCATTGTCTCTTCGCCTTTAGGGATAGGTTATAGACATTCTGTAATATCCAATAAGGTTATAATTGTACCATGTTACCAATAAATGATTTTAATACCAACAAATATCCAGCTATGATATTCTCATTGGGCTCTTCTAGCTCACACTTCCACATAAACAACTCAAACTCAACCTCTACTAAGAGATATGTATGTTGTAAGTGATGAAATCTCCAGAACACATCCTGTCTGTAATATGTTGGTAAGAACTTTCATTGATTCTTAGAAATAGTGATTTTATTTTTTTCGCTCATACTGGTATAAGCACTTCAAATTTTTAGATTGTAAAGAAGCATCCTTAAACTTAAAAGCAACTAACTTGACACTGTCAGGTGAAACGTTTTTATAATTGAAAACATATTCCGTTGTCTAGAGCCACTCAATAAATTTGCCTAGATTCATGTGACAATCAAAATCTGGCAAGTCAATCTTCACATCAAAATTATGACTTATCTGAAATTATATGCCAAATCGTCAAAGTATTAAATACTTCATCAATAGAAACTACATGGAGAATGGGATTCACTTTCTTTCGATCTGAAAAATCATCGTTGGGATTGATGGATGACCTCACAAGGTTATTTCTTTTTAAAGGTGATAAGTCGTTGCAGCTGGAAGATTTCTCATTGCATATCCTCTATAATGATGTGACCAATTTTTTGAAGGTTTATTCTTGGCGGCACGGTTACACATTCTTCCAATGTAAGTTTCGATGCAAAAGAGAAATGCAGTTTCGGGCTAGGGTTATGGTTAGTGTTAGAAATTGGTTGAATGCTTAGAACTTTGATGGCAGGTATCACGGTGAACTTTTTGTGAAGGTAGGAAGGTTGAATTTTATAAATTTTAGGTTTATGGCTAAAAATTATGGTAGAATTGGCTAATGTATCAAGTTGATTGATGATTTAGATTTTATGAATTTTTTGGGTAGGCGTAGGAACGACAAATCTCTAAAAATTTATGGTTCGTCAGGCTTTGATACCATATGATACAGTTCAAGGGCTCCTAAAATGTGTTTGGGAAGCGGATTTAGAGTGGAGGTGGTTGGAAAATAGCAAAGGAATAATAATATGCGAGGCTGACGGCATTCGGAGGGGGATAAAAGACAAAATCTATTGTTAGAAGGCAGATTTGGAGGTCTTTTAGAACATGTATGGCTGGACTTTTGAGATGCGTGGAATGTGGAGGAATCAATGAAGAAAGTTTGGAGGTCTCTAGAAGAGAAACATTTAAAGCTAAATAATCTCAAAAGAATAGGCACAATCTTAAACCCACAAAGACCCAAAGAGAATTTCTCCACTAAAATTTCTGATTCGTAGCTAAAGATTTACAACACATATCAAACCACATTTATGGGCATTACTAGACCCTGCACTACCACATTTGGAGGGGTGTTTGCCACTAAATGCTTGAAGTGATTCTAACAAACATCTAAAACAAACCAGATTCCATGCAAAATACATTCAGTTGACAGGCTAAACAGGGCCCAAAGATAAAATAAAAATGTAAATACATAAAAAAGAAAAATTACATCGAAATAGATATAAAATTGGTCTTGGCTATGGTCCTTTGTTATTGAACTTCTGCTTGCTTGGGCATTTACGCTTGCTCTTCTAATTGATATAATAGGTTAATCCATTTGATGTGCTACATCAACAATGGTAAAAGAAAACTAAATTTCTTTACCCATGCAGAATAACCATTGCAAGCTATCAGCATTAATTTCTTGTTAGGATGACTTGGGACTTTTCAAGGGCATGATTCATATAGCAGTGGTGTGTTATAGGTTTTAAAATAACTAATTTTTTACTTTGCACAATGGTTGTTAATGTTTCCATGTAGCAAAACTTCTTTCGGACTGTTCTCCCACACCGTCTTCCCGCTTTTATTGTGTCTCAGAGAATTGAGGTTTGCCAATTATTTAAATTAATTTCAATAAAAACTTTTGGGGGTCTCCATTGAAATTTTCATTGACATTCATCTACAAACGGAAAGGATAGAGAATGGATTTTAATAAAAGCTTGGGAAATAACTTACAATGTCCTATCAAGAATGGTCATAGAGAAATGCATTCTATTTTTGCCAATTACTGAATGTATTAATAATAGTTCTATTAATGCATCCACAAGTACTCCTCTGAATAGGTCCACTGTTCAAAACTCAAACTATAAAGCCCATAAATCCCAACATACATATATATCGATTATATTGAAGCAGTTATTATCCATGTATAAATTAAATGCTAACATTAAAATAAATGGGTTTGCAAACTCTAATAGATGCTCAAACGAAATGTGATCAAAATGAATTTAATCATGAATTAATCCATATTCGCCCAGAATGCTTAATACAGAATGTAAACAAGAAAAACTACATCAAAGTCTTAAGCCCTTGCTAATAATTTCGAAAGATTTGAATAAATGCATATGACATTGATTAGTATGCAAGCAAACATGGAGATTAATCCAACACCCAAAGTTGAAAATTTGTTGCCATGAAGATAGCCGCTTAAGTTTCCTATAGATATTTGAAAGTGAAGTTTGAACAAATAGCACCAATTCCGACTAAAATACTAGCTTCAATTATATAAGATGTTAAAACAACTACATTGGTTCTTTCAGACAAGAAACATTGATTTGTTCATTGCAACATTAAATTCCATCCCATGATTCATGGATGTCACATTATAAGTTCTATCATATTCCCTTGATACTTTTTATGGGTACGTAAGCAAAAACTCACTTCAGAGGAGCTTGCTATACCATTTGGAAAATAATAGCGGCCATCCAATCTAGATTTATATGCAGTACCAATAAATGCATTTCATAAATATTTTTTTTAATATTGCTTGAAGTATCCAAGGAAATTTTAATTTATATTCTTAACTTTCATCTTAATGCATTCAATTTATATTGTTTTAGAGTTTATCTTAAACAGAGGCATATATGTAATTGCACGTAGTAATCGACACCAAAAAAAAATTCAAGGGATCAAATATATATATATTTAAAAAAAAAAAGGCCCAAGGGCTAATATATTAAAAAAGGAAAAGATACAGCTAAGTTGTATGAGTAGGCCCAAAAAAAGGCACCCAACACACATTGTACAACACACACACACACACACACACACACACGTATATATATAGAGAGAGAGAGAGACACGGACACATTCAAACTCTCTCTATCTCTCTGGCAAACCTGAACACCTTCCTCTCTCATTTCACCTTTACTTTTCTTATATCCCATCATTCTCAAAATCATTAAACAATAATAATATTGCAAGTAAAACTTTACTCAAGTCATGAACAAATTCCATATGAAAACATTTATTTGGAACGATGGTGATCAAGTTATATAACTAAATTCAACTCAGTGATGACAACCTCAAATTATATTGTACTGCTAAAGAAAGCAAGAAACAACATCAATTTGGAAGAAAAAATGATGATACTTACTTGGAAAAATCCAGCTCGATGTTTGGCCATAAAAACATCTGGTTTTAATAATGCATAAAGTTTCTCATAAAACTTAGGATACTCCAAACCATGTTGTGTCATCAGAACAAAGAGACCACTAAGGCCCATGACACTGATGATACCGCCAATGTCATAAGATCTCGTTAAAAAATCACTGTAAAAAGATGAGGATAAAGCATTCAGTCTTGCATCAAATCTGTCACAGAGAGGTCCAGAGAAAAACCAATAAAAATGGTAAATCTCACCATAACATGGCCGGGTTTGACATATAAGGAATCACATTTAGATGGAGAGTAGCAAGAACCTAAAGTTTGAGAACAAATCATTAATGAGCACAAGACAAACAAGGTAGCATGAAAATAAGTAAAGCAAATGAAGCAAAGAAAATTGGATCAAGACTAAACAATAATTGGATCAAATTGCCCACAAAGGAAAATATGATAAGCATTACATAGACTATCCTCTCCCAAAACAGGGCTAACATACAACTTCAATAAAAAATAGAAAAAACAAGCTTAAAAAAATGAGATAAAATTATTAAGTCAGCAGTACAGGTTCTTATAATTTATGGAATATACTTACATTATTGTAATGAACCTCATAATGCTCATAGGTTAAGAAAGAAGAAAAGAATTTAGAGGAGTGATATCCGGCGTTTACTAAAAAAAATAATGGTTAAAAATGACCTCAGAACTTAAAAAAACAAGTTTATTGCTTTATGATAAAAAAGATAAAACAAAATCCACATGCAAAGAAGGATGAGGAAAAAAGGTACTTGAACCATCATCAAATGATCAACCAAAAATAGTTTTAAACGGCATCAGGATTTACCTCCTTGTAAATGTCGAGTGGAAGTGGCAACCCAAGAAAAGATAACCAAGCTTTTGTGAACCTCAGTTTGAATTTCTTGATGATACGAATAGTTGACAACATCTGTAAAAAAACATCGTTCAAAACATGTTACAAAAGTGATCGCTATTCCTGCATTACTTTCAACTTAACCCAGCAAAGTATAATTCTGCATGCAAAAGTTAAATTGCTAAGTAATTAAAAAATTAAATATACTTGATAGCAAAATATCTTC
>JXCR01103810.1:432671-494958 GCA_002079205.1 Phalaenopsis hybrid cultivar | reverse complement strand
GAATTTGTTGGTCATATATAAAAGGTTCGCAGACCAAACGGATGTCACAAATCTCTTAGTTTCCAGGATTGGGTCTATCGCTGAGGTCTACACTTATCTCTCGGGAAGGTGTAGTATTTGTGGTATCAGGCACGATTATGCAAACTATCAGACTAATGAGATCCATTTGGTCTCATTTTTTTTTTTTTCAATTAAAACATACTACTTTTAAAACTCAAACTATATATATCTTTTATACTTAAATTAAATCTCAAAAATTATTTTCATATTTCATATTTTCAAATCTATATAAATCCAATCTCAATCGAAAAGTTGACCGACANCTAGTGCAATATAAATCCTCAAACACATCTTTTAGGCATTTGTGCAATCTTGTTGTACAATCTAAGCCCTAAACTCATCTTAGGACTCTGAGGTAGCGTTTTACAACCATATTGTACAATATAAGCCCTAAAATTGCCTTAGGATTCCGAGGTTGTCATTTGTCATGACTTAAATCCTCACATCTTCAAGGTTATTTATAGGCATTCGTACAATCCTGTTGTACAATCTAAGCCCTAACTTGCCTTAGGATTCCGAGGTTATCATTCGTCATGACCTAAATCCTCACATCTTCAAGGTTATTTGTGCTGATTGCTTCACACAATCATTTGTCATGACCTAAATCCTCACCTCTTCAAGGTTATTTGATATTGCTTCACACAAATGGCATTTGTACAATCCTGTTATACAATCTAAGCCCTAACTTGCCTTAGGATTCCGAGGTTGTCACCAATCCTGTTGTACAATCTAAGCCCTAAACTCGCCCTAGGACTCCGAGGTAGTCGTTTGTTACGACTAATCCTCACATCTTCAAGGTTATTTGTGCTGATTGCTTCACACAAATGTAAATCCTAATAAACACCTCACATCTTCAAGGTTATTTGTGCTGATTGCTTCACACAAATGTAAATCCTAATAAAAAATTGTCTCACATCTTCAAGGTTATTTGTGCTGATTGCTTCACACAAATGTAAATCCTAATAAATCCTCACATCTTCAAGGTTATTTGTGCTGATTGCTTCACACAAATATAAATCCTAATAAATTCACATCTTCAAGGTTATTTGTGCTGATTGCTTCACACAAATATAAATCCTAATAAATAAAAAAAATTGCAGGATCAATATTTGTGGTGCTGGCTTCACACAAATGTAAATCCTAATAAATAAAAAAAATTGCAGGATAAAACATCTAAATGATGTCTCCCNAGGAAGCTTTTCCCGAACCCAACATAATATAAACCCTATTTAATTCCTTATATTAAATAGGGGAACTTATCGACCAATACATAGGTTTCGCAGACCAAAAGAAATGTCATAACTTTCTTTAGTTTATTTGATCGAGCCTCAGCCTCAATTCTTTTATTCATCATTCGGGATAGATACAGAATTTGAGGTAAAATGCTCTTTCATCTAAACTATGAAAATTATGAGGTCAGTTTGAATTCATCTTTTTTCAAAAATAAAAAATTTTTAAAACGCATTCCGANAAACATCCTTCCGAAGCGGGCAATGGGATTTCAATTCCGATGACTGACGGCTTCTTACGGGCAAACCCCACACCAAAAATAGTGGCGACAGCTTCTGGCGACTCCGCTGGGGATATGCTTCTGGCGACTCCGCTGGGGATATGCTTCTGTCTCCATTTAATTCAAGAAAAAGAAATATCTTCATACATCGATAATGCATTCATGTCTCTCATTAATCAAGATTACCTTTCTTCCATTGATTTACCCATTTCTGTCTTGGGAAAGTACGGTCAACTCTTTTGACCTTCAGGATCATCTGTTTACCCATTTCTGTCTTGGGAAAGTACGCATGAATCAAGATTACCTTTCTTCCGTTGACATATTTTACCCATTTTTGTCTTGGGAAAGTACGATTCAACTCTTTTGAACTTCAGGATCATCTGTTCAACCATCTTTGGACAGAGTGATTCAGAAAGCCATTAAAAACATTCTGATCTTTATATGGGGTCGGACCCCTAATAAGTGTGTAGGTGGACTAGTTCCACCTGGGAGTTGTATAAAGTGGGTCCCGCACCGGGTCCTNACTACGCAAATTTTGTAAATTTTAATCAAATCTTTTTAAAAATTTTGAAATTTTCATTAACCTGGTTTTTAGACTTCCCTTTGTTAGCTTTAGTGTTTGCGCTAAAACTACAACACTTTGGCCATATAACTAACCCCAGTACTTTCTTTTGCGAAGTTGCTGCAATGACCTACCCAACGCTAAAATTCACCTGCAACCTGCCAACAAGCCGCTAGGCCCACAACGTTGCTACTACCATCAAGTTTGGAACAGAATTCAAAGATCTCGAGGTCACCCTCGGGAAGACTCCTTTTGTTGTTGTGAAAGTTGCTGCTCCAGAAGTACAAGAGCCAGCTGCTGAATTCAACTTGAACTCCCTTGATGACTTTCCTGTTCACAAGAAAATCAAGACCTCTGCTACTGTCACCATAACACTAACAAAGACAGTTGTCCCCGCTACTAAGGGAAAAGAAATCGTGATAATAGAAAATCTGCNACGGGATTTCAATTCCGATGACCGATAGCTTCTTACGGGCAAACCCCACACCAAAAATAGTGCCGACAATCATTGATTAAAATTTAAGGTTGATCCCATGCTTATGAAAAAAATATCTCACCTTCTGATAAGCAATTTGGGTTCCATTATCTTTAATGAGTTTTAGTGGAAAGCCATATCGACAAATAAAATTTGTCTAGATAAAATTCTAAACTACATCAACAGTAATCCAAATGACAATTTTTTCTTCTATCCACCTGAAAAAATAATCCATAGTGACCAAAATAAACTTTCACCATCCTTTTAAAGTTAAAAATGGCTCAAGGATATCAAGCCCCCAAACAGTGAAGAGTTAGGGGATTACGATCCTTTGTAATTTGTGTGTCGGTTGATGTTGTAGTGGAGCGTATTTCTGACATTGCTTATACCTTTGAGAAACTTATTTTGTGTCCTACAAGAGGGTTGGATAGAAATAACCTTGCCCATGGAAATGATGAGCTAAAGTCTTTCCACCTAATATAAATCCACATTCACCTGATGCACCTCTAAGAGAATCTCCTTTAGTTCATTTTCTTGACACGCCTTAGAAACAAGGACATGGTTGACTTTTGAAAGAGTGTATCTCCAATGAGAAAGTATTGAGGGACTTTAAATTTTAACCATAGTGTATCTTTCACTTCTTTGAGGAATTTTCCTATTTTGAGGTAGTGAACATAGGGTCTACCCAACTTTTCACATCATTAATTTTTACCTCCATTATTTCCAGCTCCTCTATGGTTGGTTTAGAAAACCTCCGGGGCAACTTATCTCTTGAGCATATGTTCTTTATCAAGATTTCTGCCACTTGGTTCTCCTCTCATCTTACATGCTTGAGTCTAAAGTTTGAGAACTTCCCCAAATTTGCCTTCACCTTGTTCAAATATTTGGCCATCATTTCATCTCAAGCCCTGGATTCCCCATTGACATGATTGACAACAAGTTGCAAATCAGATTTTATAGTTAAATATCGAGCTCTCATTTCACCAGCTAACTGTAGTCCAGCTATCAAATCTTCATACTCCCCCTAATTGTTTGTTGATATAGCTTAAGACATGCTTAATTTATTTTCTCTTTTACACCTATTTATGAATGAAATTATACTTTAAAGAAAGATATTTTTATGTTTTTCTTGTAGGTATAACAGGTTGGAGAACTAGTTTGAAGTGATGAAGAAATGAAGCAAAGTGGAGGTGAATTGGAGCAGAAGTGACTTGGAGCATTGGCGCTTAGGTGCTAGCCTTTGTGTGTAAAGGTGCTCCTCCAAGCACCTTCGCGCTAGCTTTATGACACCTAGGTGGTAATAACCTCTTGCATAAATAGAGAGCTTGGTGCTTAGGCACTAGCCCTATGATGCTTAGGCGCCGTAACTTCCTGGAGCAATTTTCTGCAGTTCTTCACAGGACCCAGGGAGTTCGTATGAGCATATATGGACATATGTGGAGGTGGAACAAATGAGGAAGAAGGGGAGAATAGTACTAAATGTTATTGAATTCCAAGGGGAAATCCTTAGAACTTATTAAGGTATAAATTTTTATTTTCTTTGATACTTGTATTGAGATATTAGTGAGGTTGATAGATTGTATACGGGAGATACTCAACATTGCAGGAGACATTTGGGGATCCTTTATGAATGAGTTTTCATCACCTTCTACCGGTGTTGACCTCATTTTTAGTTGAGGTATAGCTTCTTCCTTATAAGCCTATGATCTAGCTATAGGACTTTCATGTTAACGTTTCCTAGAGGACCAGTGATGATACCCTCACCAATAGAAATTCTAAACTCTTATTTGCTCATCTTGAAGTTCCACATGTTGTTTCTAACCTCTAGTACTTAGTTGGTGGGACCAATATGCGGGAGCTCAAGAGAAGTCACCATAGGATTGTTTGGCCTTAAGGTTAACCCTGGCTTGTGTGGTCATGGTTAGTCTTGCACACACACACTTGCACCTACACTCCCACACTGGTTGCAGAAAGTAAAATGATAGAAATTAAATAACACTGTAAAAGTGTACATGTCATCTTCTCAGCATTCTCGCTGAAAGATTAGCTTTTGCGAGATTTATATATATTTGCAGGAAATTTAAACAAAATGCAAGGGTAGATGAAGGTGTAGTTAAC
This sequence comes from Phalaenopsis hybrid cultivar, assembly GCA_002079205.1. Taxonomy (NCBI): domain Eukaryota; kingdom Viridiplantae; phylum Streptophyta; class Magnoliopsida; order Asparagales; family Orchidaceae; genus Phalaenopsis; species Phalaenopsis hybrid cultivar. The sequence continues at coordinate 490,233 of JXCR01103810.1, read as the reverse complement.
AAGCCCTCAAATCATGACTCAGTGAGCCCCGAAATATCTTAGTGCATTATTTTCTAGAACAAAATATAACAAGTTCACTTTGTCCTTCAAAATATCTAAGAGATTCCAAAATGTTTGAGGAATGATCCGGAACAACTTTTTAAAAACTCTTGAAACATTTCGAGTTAATTTTGAACTTATCACATTGCTCTATTAATCATTCCAAAGTCGAATTGAAATTACCCCATTACTCAGCGAGTCTTGACATTTTAATTTTCTAAAAAAAAGTGAGAGAAACCAAATAGTCACTTAGCATTTCGTTTGACACTTATATGAGTGGGTACCAAAAGGGCAAGTCTAAAGTCATTAAGGATTTTAATGCCCAAAGTTAAAGTAGGGCCTAAAGTGTTTGAAAGTATTTATCAATTAAGTTATTTTCTAATCCCAATTAAGACAATTCTTACATATCGAACCTAGTTCACTATTAGGCCCTTTCAATTTCAATTTTCAAAGTAAATGTAAGATAATTAAATATTCAAATGGGATCTAAATTCTCATTAATATCAGACTTACATCCTATCACCAATTGGTTGGCTTTAAATGAGTAAATTACTATCTTCATAGCTTAAGCTCATTACTTTAGGATCACCCTATTGAATTATCTTCCAAACCATGACAATTATAAAAATTACAATTTTACCCTTATCATGAAAAGGTGAAAATTTTGTTTCTACTTTTTAAACTACTATGTTTCAATCATCCAAAAAGTTTATTATGATCAATATTACCCATTTAATTAGGGTATTAAATTTCCAAAATAACCACTTTGCCCCTAAAGCTCCCTATCCCATAACTTATCAAATGAAATTTAAGTGACTTTGAAATAATCATGGAAACTCAATCATGAGTAAATTAAAACATCCGAGGAGAAAGAAAATGTAGTCTTTTAGATTTTTATTTAATTTTTATAATTATTTTAATTCAAAATTAGGATTTTTTAATATTAATTTACTTAATCAAAATAAGATTTTTTTGGTCATGAGAGAGTTATTAGAGGTTCACCTAGGTCAGAGGAACATTTAGACAAAATTCCATGATTTTTGAAATTATATTTTAGTCGTTATAATTATTTTAATGAAAAATTAAGGAAAATACATTTTTTGCCTTTTAAAATTTATATTTAACTTAGAAAAATTAAGAAATATGTTTTAATGGGTTCCAAGTGATAAGAAAACAACTAGGGACAGTTTGACACATTTTCATATTTTTGCAATTTTTAATTATTTTTAATTATTTTTTTAATTAAAAATATAGCTAAAAAATGAAGTATTTTCTCAAAAATAATTTCTATTTTTCCTAAATGCCCCTAATCATAAGGAGCTCAACAAAACCACTTTTCATAATTTTCCTCACTTTATTTAATTTAAAATAATTATTTTTGTACAAAATCACAAATTTTCTTAGAAAATCAACTTTAGCACATAAACTTAATCAAATAAATTTAAAATTTTTACAGTGAGTCAAAATGATTTTTCTACACAATTTGGAATTGATTTTGTTAAATTTTGAATAATATTCAATTTAAATAATTTAATAAAATATATTAACATTTAATTAACTATAGAAATGTACAAAATTATCCAAACCATTTCGACATTTTTCCTAAGCTCCACCAACCATAGGAAACCTAATAAAATTCATTCCATAATTTTTCAAGTGATATTTTAATTAATATAATTATTTTAAGCCAAAATAGCCATCTAAGCTTGAAAATTAAGGTTATGCACAGAGATGCTCTTTGACCAAAGAAAAATAAAAAAAAACATGCCCTCTACCTTGAGGAATGAACCCTCAAAGTTTCAAACCATGGTGGACACTATTTAATCATAATAAATTAAAATACCCCAAAGACTATTTAATTAATTAAAAATCAGAGACTCAACAAACAATTTTTTATTTTTATCCACATTATTCTCCTCTATTCATTGAGCAAGACTATATTTTTATTTCATTTTTATGATTTTTCTATGCAAAGATATGAAATTTTGAAGTTCTGGCATTTATTTAACTCAATAAATCTTATTTTTATATTTAATCCGGTCACCCGCCACGTCAACCTACGCGTCTCTGACGCCTCCACGCTACGTCTTCTAATTTGGTGCCCCCATCTGACTCACTGCTGACTTGGCCCGCTGTTCCGCTCCTTCCGCTCATCCGACGCCTCCGCAACCGTTAGATCGATACACATGTGAATGGACGACATCCGTTCATCATCCCAAATTAAATTAACCTGAGAATCGTTCAACTTCAAACCTTAAGATCTTTCTCGATACTCAACCAAATCGACTGCAGTTTGTTTCTACACCTTCTTCTACTCAAGACAGACCTATCTATATGGTTGATCGAGCATGAAATATAGTATATACGCATGGAGAATCAAATTAAGCTCAGATTGAAAGGAGAGTTCAATACCTCTGTCTAAGATGAGTGGCCTCAATCAGATGGTTGGAGAAGCTTAAGAGGATTTTAATGAGCCTCCAGATAAGTTGCTAGGCTGTGGTGAATCGTTTGAGTATGATTTTGATCAAAGTGGTTTTCAGGTGTTGGTCTAGGGCTATGTTAGAGGCTCTCTGTGATGGGGCTTTTGTGGGGTATCTTCTTCTCTCAATCTACAGATGGTGTGGGCACAGTTAATTGGACTTTGGTGGACTATGGAGGTGTGGGGAATAATGTTCTGACTCCGACAAGGAATTTGCCTAAGAAATTGGCTCAGGATAGTGGGTTTGGGTGGCTAAAAATAGTGGGCTTGCACTCAGGTAGGTTTGGAGAAACTATGGTGAGATTTTGGCAGTGTTTCCCCTAGGTTTCCAAGAACTCTCTCCTTTGGTCGTGAAGAGTTCAATTTACTGCCATGGCCACTGGGCTAAGCTCAGAGGTGGTTGGTGTGTGCAATGGAGAGCTGATGTGGAGGGTTGAATTGCACAAGTGACCAATCAGGGCTTGACACATTTTTTAAGTTAAGTTAAATTGGGTTCAAGTTGAGGTATGACGACCTTCAGTTTTGGCTCCTCGGATGACGAGGGTGGTTGGCCGAGGTAGAGGAGGTGGTCAGGGGAGCCGGTGAGCAGTCTTAATGGTAATTAATTGGATTTGTGATGGGTTTTGGCAAAGATCTCCTTGGCTTAGGCATTTTAGGAAAGTAATCCCCTAATTTAGGGGACTCTTGGTCCATGGCTAGCCAAATTGGTCAACCCAAGACCACTACAGCCATCAAATTGGTCATGGTTCAATTTTGGGTCATTTAGGTTCAAGGTTGGCTAGGTTGGGCTAGAGTTTGACTTGGTTCCAATTGATGGAGCAACTTAGTGTAAATGATTGTCATGAATATTTTAGAAAATGTTTGGAGTGGTTTTGAATTGATTTGGGGAGTCAATTTGGTGGTATTTGAACATTTGGTCAATTTTGAGGATGTTGGGTTAGACTTGGGTTTGGGTTGGGCTAGAGTTTAGCTATGGACCAATTGATGGTTCAATTTGATGTAAGTGATTGTCATGAAGTGTTTTGGATAAAAATTGAGTGAAATTTTGGGGTTAAACATTCAATTTGGTGACATTTTGGGACATGGCTAATTTGGGAAAAATTTTGGGGTTTTGTTCCATGTTGAATTTGAGACCAAGGCCAATTGAACGTTCAATTTGAGTTATGGAAGTTTTAAAAGAGTTTAAAATTCAACATTATGGCAAATGGATAGGTTTGGGGGTTCAATTTTGTGAAATTTTGGCTTTGGGTCAAATTGGGGATTTTAGGATTGAGATTGAAATTGGGTCTGAAGTTGTATTCAATGGAGTGGTCAAATATGGTTTTGGGGTTATTTGAGATGATTTTGAAGGTTTTGGAACAATTTGGGTCTCCATGGGTATTTTGGGTAATTTTGGGAATTTTGTCAATTTTTGGGTTTCAAGGGTAGTCTGGTATTTTAGTAGGATTAGGGTTGCCAACCACACAACCACCCTACTTGAGCCAAGGACTAATAGAATCCCCTACTTTGGGTCCTTTATGTAGTGGTCTTAGCTAAACCATAGCCTAAGGCTAGTGGCATAGAGGACCATCTACATGAGTCTCCTAACAGGTTAAGGGATCAAAGCTTAACATGTTTTGGGTTCAAAGTTGTGAGTGTAAGTGTGAAGTTTAAGTGTGTGTGTGAGACTGACCAAGACCACACCTCTCACGGTCCATCCTAAGTCCAAACAATCCTATAGGGACTCCTCTTCAGCTCCCCCATACTGACTCCACCTACTAAGTACTAGAGGATAGAACCAACATGTGGAACTTCAAGTTGAGCAAATAAGAGTTTAGAGTTTCTAATGGTGAGGGTTCCTTTACTAGTCTTTTAGGAATAGTCAACAGGAAAGTCCTATGGCTAGACCTTAGGCTACTAAGGAAGAAACTAGACCTCAACCAAAAATGAGTTCAACACATCCTACCATAGATTTCCTAAATTCATTGTTGTATGAATTCCTGGACGGACTTCACATTAGAGGCTTCTTCTTGTTGTGTTCCTTCACCTTGAAGAGCTTCTTTTCTTATTAAAGGCATGACTCCACGCTCACCATACCTTTGAGGATGTTGAATCCTAAATTTTCTCATGGATCACTGTTGACCTCATTTTGGTGAGGTCTCTTCTCTCCTCTAAAATTAAGGATCTAGAGGAGCTTCCTATTGACTCTCCTAGAAGATTAGTGACAAAACCTCACCCATTTAGAAACTCAAGCCACTTCTTGACTCTTTTGAAGTCTCACATGTGTGGTCTTAAATCCTTAACACTTAGTTGAGTTGAGTAGGACCAACATGCTGAAGATCAAAATGAATTTCCATATGGATGATGAAGACCACAGCGAAACCCATTATGACCTAGAAATTTCACCTACATGCACATTCACATCATCACACACACGTTCACATGCATGCTTAAACTCCACACTAAATACATTTACACCCAAACCCATCCAAATCCACCCAGATCTACCCAAATCCACCAAATGCACCAAAATTCATCCAAATCCTCCTAAATCCACCCAAATCCACCAAATCCATCCAAGTTCACTCAAATCCTTCCAAATCCACCCGAAATCACCAAATCCACCAAATTTTAAATCCAAGACAAAAGCCATTCAAATCCAATTCCAAATTCAAATCCACCCAGGTCCACTCCAAATCCATACTCCACCAAACTTAAATACCACATGGAAACCCCAAATCCAAAATCCATTATTAAAGCCCAAAGCAACACCTCATAACTCATTTGCAAAGGCCACCAAACATAGCCCAATTCCGAATTCATTTAAAACAAAAGCCCACATGGCAAAATTAGCCCCCCCACATCAAATTTGATCAAACCTATGGTGGAAAAGTTCATGATTAAATTGGCTAAACATGGAACTCACGAGAATCTTTTCAAGTGCTTGAAATTCTCTTCTCCGTAGGAATGCCTAAAAAAAGCCAAGGAGCCATGCATGAGCCTCATGTGAGCAACCACACCACTTATGGTTAAAGGAGGGGGCTCTTTCAAGATTCCCCCAATGTACTCAACAATCCCCATGATTCACCTAAACCCATGGTTAACCTCTAATCCCCATGATTGGGACTTGACTACATTCTTTTATATTTTTTTATTTTATTTTTTTTTTATTTTTTTTTTTAATTTACATATGCTTTGCTATGAAATAAAACATGGTTCATATATTCAAGTAAGTAAATTTATTTGAAAATGGATTATTTAACATATTTATTTTAAAAACAAAAATAGCAAAAGTAACAAATAAGATTGATCTCAACTTGGTCTTTCCCAAACGCCAACCATCACTACAGCCACTAACATAACAAAAAGAAGTTCGATTAAAGGACTTGAAGACCCAAAAATTAATAAATGTTTCCCTTATTGTTTGGAGTATTTCAATGGGCCCATCCATGCAAAATCCAAACCTACCTCACCCATTGATGATTTGTTCCCCTTACTCTATTGTTTTTTATTCTGAATGAGAGCATGAGCACTTAGTTTAAAAATCCAAGCCCACCTTACTATCATCACCATTTACTCGTATCATTTTTTGACAAGCACCACAAAAAGTTTTGGTTTATGTAACTTGTAACTCAAGCTTAGAATCGCCTCACCAATATTAAGATTTAATTTTTCAATGAAGTTCAAGCAAAAAAAAAATTAAGAAAATTATTAGATATAAACTAGTGTTATATATATATGCATTTAAAAGGCTTGTTAAAATCCACTTGTTAGAATGCATTCATGTCATAATTTATTACTTTACAGTTTGATTTTGAATGAATCACTAGTGAACATTGGTGTAAAGCGTATCGCTTGACAATATTAGGGTCATTTTAATCCAGGATATGCATCAAGCTAGGCTTTATGATTGGAATGAGATTATTTGCATGTTTGATTAAAGGTGTTTGGTTGATTGGCCATACGATGAATGTTAGTCCTTATGAAATTATTTATGTAATTTAGGGATATTGTGTCATCATGAACTAGATTGCAAGAATTGGTGTCTTTTGACTTGCCTTCAAGGAGATCGAATAAAGGGTTTTTAGTGAAAATAGTTAGGATTGGCATGTAAGATGCCCTTATAGTTTAATCATGGGTTATGTCATCCTCAGTTAGAAAACCTCAATTTAAGTTATATGCAATTTCAATGAATTTCTTTAGATGTAGATCATTTCATCCAACGATTTTTCACATGCATTACTTTTCATAATTGTTAGTTAACATTAGAGTTTGGTTTTGAATGAATCAATAGTTTAAAGCTGGTCGCTTCACTTTATTAAGGTCATTTAAATCCACTGAATGGTCCATGCTTGGATTCATGATTGGAACTAGATTGTTTGAATGTTTCATTAAGGGGATTTAATTGACTTGACTAATGATGAATGTGAGACTTATGAAATTTTTAATGTAATTTTAGGATACCATTATGTCAATAACCATTACACTTAATTCATTTCATTGGATTTATTATCAAAGGACCTCAAGCAAGGTTATTTTTTAGTGAGAATATCTAGGGTTTCCGTTATAGTTTAATCGTGAGTTATGTCAACTTTAGTTGCAAAACTTTAGTTTAAGTTATAAATGATTTTAGTGAATTTTTGTAGATGTATATCATTTCATCAAATGACTTATCATGTGCATTACCATTTATAATCTTTTGTTATATTGAATTTTACATTTTTTTACTGCATGCTTAATGACATCATTATGTCTAGTGATTATAAATCTGACAATTTTGACATGTGCTTTTATGTGTTGCTACAAAGATATTTAGTGTTTGTATTGATTGTGATAAATAAGTATTAATCTCATTCCACGATCCTAAGAGGTCTTCTATGTGACACAATCTACATGACAATAACCTTAATTGAGGTAAATTCTCATGCTTTAGCTTGCCTCTTTATTTTTGATCAATTATATCAAACCTTGCATTTTTGCACTCAATTTAATTTTATTGTTGGTTAGGTAGGGTTATTATCTTTATGTTCTATGAATCCAACTATTTAAGTTACTATCCTTTTTTGTGTACTCCTAAAAGATTATTTGATCTTTGGTCAATATCCACTAATATTACAAAAAAAATATAAGACATTAAATTTTTTATCAATTGACTCACGATGATTTTTATAAAATAGATGTAAGACCTACAAGCTAGTATAATAGTAAGGCACATAAAAGATATTAAAATCTACATGACTTTTAAAGTCTAATAATTAAGTGACTACCAAATAGTAAGGCACATTATGTTAATATATCATGTCATGCTATCGACATGAGCATGAACCTTAACAACATAAAATGATATAGAATACTTATAAAAACTGAATGGTTTTAAAACATTAAAAAATGTGTTAAAAAAATTAATTGAAGGATCTTAAAATAATTTAATATTTCTACCAACTTTCAAGTGTTACCTAGTATTTATTTTTATAATTGAGCACTCATTCCATCATTCAAGTAGTTTTAAAAATTATAATATATCGAGTTAGTAATTCTATTAATCTCTCATGAATATTACTATTCTTTTTTGAAAAACTTATTTGCCTTAGTTACAGTAACAACTTTTTTTAAGTCAACCTTATAAACTCTAAATTGCTTAAAAGACCTATTTTGTTGCCTTTCGTAAATATGTTAGTATAAAAATCAAATGGTTTTTGGTAATTTAGTAGCCCTCTTTAGCTTTAAATTTTCTAATGGATCATCATAAGTGGTCTTAAGTTATCTTAAGTCACTTAATAATTTTTCTCCTTAGATTTGGAGACCCTTATATGATCTCAAGCAACTTAGTTTCANAGAAGTAGTCAGCTTCTTCTTGCCGTGTGTGCTATAATTTAATAGTCTGTATTGAGACCCTACCTAAAACGTCCTGAGAGGGTGATGTCGATTTGCACTCATTATGTTGAATTAAAAAAAAATGGGATTATATAGATTGCTCATAGATTGATTTAAGAGAATCATTTGTAAAGCAAATAAAAAATATATATTAATTAAAGTGATGGAGTTAAATTTAAAAAAAATTTCAAATAGTTACAAAATAGATAAATAATTGTTAATAAAATGAGTAAATTTGCCTTCCTCCCCACAATGAATTTTTGTAACCCAATAATAAAGGAAAAGAAAAAGACATTGAGAAACAAGTATTTAAGGTAATTCTCAGTGAAAGCTTTATTTAACTTTTTAATATTAATTTATTTATATAATACATTTGTCTGCCCTTGTCGAGTGTGGGAAGATTCACTACAGTAGATTAATATTTAATGTCTTAGGTGTTATATGAAGATCCAACACGCATATATACAAGAAAAGTAGCAGGAGGAAAAATAGAAATTTCTTATGTGAAGAAAAATTTGGAATTGAAAAAATCATGATACCTAACCTAGTAAAAATGATCCATTATTTGATCGTAAGTGTATATGTTCACTCTTCTCCTGAATGAGAGAAGATTGAATTATAATGCTAATATATATATCTATCTATGTATGTATGTATATATATATTATATATATATATATATATTATAAATTTATAATAGTCATCCAACTTTAATAACTATAATCGGGCAATAACCAATATAGTTATTGGCAATAGTAGTGATAGTGAGCAGCAAAATTTATAGTTGAATATTTCTATGAAGACATTATTTTGTCATAAAGACCATCGTTGATGGCTGCAATTGTGTCAATTAGTCACAGAGGTCATAATTGAAAGTTATAATAGCAGTTGGCCACATAGAATATAGTTAGTCACATAGGCCATAGTTGTTAGCTGCAGTAGTATCATTTGGTCACAGGCTTTAGCTGGAAGGTACAATAACAATTAGCTACATAGGCCTTAGTTGAGCACATAAACCGTAGTTGGTAGCTGTAGTAGCAATTAACCCATTTGTCATAGTTAGAAGTTATAGTAGCAATTAGCTACATAGGCTATAGTGGTTCATATAGGTCGAAGTTGATAATTGTAGCAGCGATTAACTATATAAGTCGTACTTGGTCAAATATACCATAATTAGAAGCTGCAGTAGCATTTAACTATATAGGTCATAGTCAAATACATACGTAGTAGTTGATAGTTGCAGTAATATTAGTTGGTCACATAGGTCATAGTTAGACATTGTAATAACAGTTAACCACATATGACATAGCTGGTCACATAAGTTGTGGTTGGTAACTGTAGCAGTAGCTAGTCAAGTTGGTCATAGTTGAAAGTTTAATTAGTAGATAGTTAAAAATGTTGTAGTTGGTCACATATGTTATAGTTAGTAATTGCAGTAGCAGTTAGCCACATAGGTCACAGTTGCTAGCTGCAATATCATCAGTTGACTGCATAAGTTGTAGTTGGTAACTTAAATAACATAAGCTAACCACAAAAGTCTTCGTTGGACTACATATATTAACATTAATTTTCCATAGAGGCTATAGTGAGAAGCTATAGTAATAAGTAGCCATACAAGTTATAGTGGGAAGCTGCAGTAGTAACTTGCCAAATAATCCGTACTTGGTGTTGCACTGATAGGTGGTTACAACACTTCTCTTCAGTTTATTATTTTACATCAGAGATAACAATTGCTAGTATATGAAATATAGAAAAAATTTCAAGTGTCTATAGAAAGTCAACACATTATGAATTTAACGATCATAAATAGTTGTCATTGGGATTTATCATTGTATATTTAATATGTTGTTATTTGTTACATCATATTCATAATAGTTTATTACCTTATAATTAATATATTCCATTATACCATATTTAAGATATTTGTTAAGCTGCATTTAGGATACATTAATACATTATATCAAGATACTTTGTTACAATATATTCTAGGATACTTAGTTACAACAGATTTGTGATACTTTATTATAGCATATTCAAGATACTTCATTACATAGTGTTCGGGGGTATATTGTTACCCAACAAAATTAACTAACAATGATAAGCAAGGGGCGGCCGACGGTGGTCGATATTGGCAAGCGAGTAGTTGTCAACAGTGGTCGGTGGCTATGGAGGTCAAAGTTATCCTTGGGTCTTCAATCCAGAACAACATTATAATTTGACTCCTCCTCCATCCCACAAGTGAAGAGAACAAGTCAATTTATAGCTTTGAGGGAAGAGAAATTTTGGTCATATGGAAAATAACTCTCATACCTCCTGATTGGATGGCTCATACTGATACTCTAGATCGTTATTGGTTTTTAAATAACGTAAGGTTCCTCTCTTTGAGATGCTTTATTTGATTATAAGTATGTCAAATTTGAAATTCATTTGTCTATACTGATTGGAAGCATCTAAATGTGTTGTAGAGGCTTGATATGAGCTTGATTTGACTTAAATTGAACCAATTTTGGTCTCATCAGATTTATCTTATTAACACGATCAGTTTGATGATGAACTTTCAAAAATTGGGGCTTTTGATGATCTTGAATATTAAATTTGATCATTTATTGCTCAAAAAATGCATTGAGATTCATGCTAGATTTTCTTGGCGTATTATAAATTTATAATGCTAATATATATAAATTAAANATATATATATATATTATAAATTTATAATAGTCATCCAACTTTAATAACTATAATCGGGCAATAACCAATATACTTATTGGCAATAATAGCGATAGTGAGTAGCAAAAGTTATAGTTGAATATTGCCATGAAGACATTATTCTGTCTTAAAGACCATCGTTGATGGCTGCAATTGTGTCAATTAGCCACAGAGGTCATAATTGAAAGTTATAATAGTTGTTGGCCACATAGAATATAGTTAGTCACATAAGTCATAGTTATTAGCTGCAGTAGTATCATTTGGTCACAGGCTTTAGCTGGAAGGGACAATAACAGTTAGATACATAGGCCTTAGTTGAGCACATAAACCGTGGTTGGTAGCTGTAGTAGCAATTAACCCATTTGTCATAGTTGAAAGTTATAGTAGCAATTAGCTACATAGGCTGTAGTGGTTTATATAGGTCGTAGTTGATAACTGTAGCAGCGGTTAGTTATATAAGTCGTAGTTGGTCAAATATACCATAGTTAGAAGCTACAGCAGCATTTAACTATATAGGTCATAGTCGAATACATACGTAGTAGTTGATAGTTTGAGTAATATTAGTTGGCCACATAGGTCATAATTAGACACTGTAATAATAGTTAACCACATATGACATAGTTGGCCACATAAGTTGTGGTTGGTAACTGTAGTAGTAGCTAGTCAAGTTGGTTGTAGTTGAAAGTTGCATTAGTAGATAGTTAAAAATGTTGTAGTTGGTCACATATATTATAGTTAGTAATTGCAGTAGCAGTTAGCCACATAGATCACAGTTGCTAGCTGCAATATCATTAGTTGGCTACATAAGTTGTAGTTGGTAATTTAAATAACATAAGCTAACCACAAAAGTCTTAGTTGGACTACATATATTAACATTAATTTGCCATAGAGGCTACCGTGAGAAGCTATAGTAATAAGTAGCCATATAGGTTATAGTGGGAAGCTACAGTAGTAACTTGTCAAATAATCCATACTTGCTGTTGCACTGATTGGTGGCTGCAACACTTCTCTTCAGTTTATTATTTTACGTCAGAGATAACAATTGCTAGTATATGAAATATAGAAAAAAGTTCAGGTGTCTAGAGAAAGTCAACATATTATGAATTTAACGATAAAAAATATTTGTCATTGGGATTTATCATTGTATATTTAATATGTTGTTATTCGTTACATCATATTCATAATAATTTATTACCTTATAATTAATATATTCCATTATACCATATTTAAGATAGTCTGTTATGTTGCATTATAATTTTACTCCTCCATCCCACAAATAAAGAGAGCAAGTCAATTTATAAATTTGAGGGAAGAGAAATTTTGGTTATTTGGTAAATAACTCTCATACCTCCTGATTGGATGGCTCATGTTGATTCTCTAGATCGTTAGTGGTTTTTAAATAATGTAAAGTTCCTCTCTTTGAGATGCTTTATTTGACTATAAGTATGTCAAATTTGAAATTCATTTGTCTATAATAATTGGAAGCATCTAAATGTATTGTAGAGGCTTGATATGAGCTTGATTTAACTTAAATTGAACCAATTTTGGTCTCATCAGATTTATCTTATTAAGACAGTCAATTTGATGATGAACTTGCAAAAATTGGGGCTTTTGATGATCTTGAATATTAATTTTGATCATTTATTGCTCAAAAAAATGCATTGAGATTTATGATAGATGATAAAATTTTTTTTGATGATGCATCGATTTCACCTTATTTCTCGATATTTGTATTTGTATCATCCAAAAAATATAAGTCCATGTGAAAATCACTATCATTATTTTAGATCCCAGCCTATACACTAAATTAAAGTAAGATATCTCTGATATTGATACTTTTTTGAAGCTTTAAAAATGATAAAATTGAATCTATAATGCCAACAAAAGTTGAAGTAAACACTTCATAGAAGATGCTAGTTCACGTCATTGCTAATAGTGCTGGAGACAACTAGATAGTGGCAACTCAACATTTTGGAGCTAGACATACACCCATGAGTGCACTTGTGAGCGAAAAAGCACAAGTATTTGTTAAAAATGTAATGGGGTCTGCAGTTAAGCATTGAAGCAAGCTAGGATGCAACAAAGCATGTGAGAATGATAGAACACAGTGTCAGTTGTATTCATGGTTGTATGCATGCTTGTGCATGTGGGAATGCATGTGCTCGCATGGCTAGTGTTCATGGGGCTCAGCTACAGATAAGGTAGCCGAAATGCGACCGTGGTATCAGGCATGCGACAATGTTAATGACATACATATAATAGCTGGAATGTGCGGAGCAATCGGCCGATGAGGGTCAGGTTGGTTCAGGTCAGGCCAGTGTGGGAATCGTCAAGTTCTTTCATGGCCAAGTGTGGTCAAGTTGTGTTGTAGAATGTGGGTTAGAGCATGGGTTAGTTAGGCCAGACCATGTTGCATTGGTTTAAATGAATGTGATAGCACAAGATCATGTGTGACAGCACACTTTCTTCTGCATGTATGTCTATGTGTGCACTTGCACCTGTGTGAGCAAGCGTGCATGAGTGCAAAGCTGCCATCTTTCCAAAAAATTAACATTTTCTAATTTTGAAGCCCAAAGGTCAATTTTTTTTGTATATAAATAGACACTGTAGAAGGGAGAGAAAGCACACTTCTCCTCCTCTGGCTAAAAAGCCTTATGGGTTGTTATTGTCTCCCCTTTTAGGTTGATATTGCCTTACTTTCTAGGCTAGTATTGCTCACTATCAAAGTTTCTTTTAGATTGTTATTGTTATACTTTCTGCGTCGTTTTTGCCCAACATCAGAGCCCCTTTTAGGCTAATGTTGCCTTACTTTCTAGGTTGTTCTTGCCCAACATTGGAGCCCCTTTTAAGTTGTTTTTGCCTTTCTCTTCTAAGTTGTTGTTGCCCTCATTTCCTGAATAGTGCTGCAGCATCTTCTAGGCTAGTGTCATTCAATTTCCTGGGTTATAATTGCCCATTTATACGCCTAAAAAATATTCAATTTTTCATATACTTTTAATGTCTATATTTGGTGATTTTTAGTGATATTGCAATTTAAAGGAAGATATTTTGCATATTTTTGTCTTCATGTATAAAAAATGGACTTTTGGTGAAAATGAAGCAAAAATTGTGTAATTTGGAGCAAAAACAAGCAAGAAAGAAAATTTTGGTCTTACACATTTTGATATATCTTTTTATGCTTAATCTACTTTACATTTTTCACGTATTTTTTAATGAAATTATACTTTAAATAAAGGTTGTTTTCATGCTTATCTGAAATGAGGCAAAACAAAGCTGAAATGGAGCCAAACAGAGTAAAACAGTGGAGCTGCATAGGGTGGCGCCGAACAGCGCTAGAACCGGCGTCGAACGGTGCCCGTATCCAGAAATAATGCCAGATAGCACCAAACGAGGCCGAATGACGCTAAAAAGCGCTAGGAACAGTTGTGGATGCCTAGGGATGGTTATGGACGCCTAGGGGCGCATCTTCTCGCAATTTTTGAAAGTTGTTAATATCCTTTGGCCCTAAGAACAAAAGAAGAAGAGGAAAAAACTTAGAGAAGGTTTAGAGATCTTATAATAGGAGTAGAAATGTAGATTTTTACCTTTTTAGAGAGATTAGAGAGAAGATTTTGAGAGAATCTGTAAAGAAACGTACTAGCATTGCAAGGATCAGCGGGAGACTTTGTGGGAGAAATCATTAACTTTCTTTTAAGGGGAAAAGCCTAAATATTGTGTTTATCATTATCTTATGATTTTGTAAACACTTATCTAGTGGTTTTTCTTTGATTTAATGAATTTTTTCGTTGTGTTTTCTTTGTGCTTTGGATGTGTTTTTCTTACTCTTTTTTCTTGTTAGGAAATAGTGACATTAGTATGTTATGTCATTGTTTTCATTTTACTTTTCTTTTGCAATGAGTAGAATTCATGTTTAGAATTTTGGGATGCATGTTAGAATTTGTTCTTAAATTCCTAAATGTGATGGTCTTTGTGCTTTGAACTTCATTTACATTGCAATTTTGGCATGTTGTAATGTTAAAATCTATGTGAAAACACATGAATCCGTATGACTATGTTTTCAACATTCAAGTAGGAATCACATTTGATGTCATGCATGAGTGAAGTCTACATGCGATTGAGTGCAAGAAAATAGGGAAATATTGTTTGATGGTTGTAGAATTGGTGATTTTAGGGTGACAGATTAAAATCAATAATTTGGTTCAGATGTTTAGAAACCATATGGTGAAATTGTTAGCCCTCATGTGGGGCAGACGTGGGAGCTCTAGAGTGAGAGTCAGTGTCCTCTCAACCTAACCACATATGTGGATTCAAAATATTTGAATTAGCCAATATTCTTTATCGCTTGACCAAAGGATTAAAAGATATTATTGCTCCTACTTGGAACATACAATAATTAATGTAGTTGAATGCACTTTTAGGGAAATATTTGTTAATAGGTATAATTTGGTTGTTTCTATGGTGACATGCTAGATTCATATCAATTTGACTTAAGGCTTCATAACTTATCACCGAGATTTGGTCACTTTTGAGGCTTAGGCTGTGAGACGCTAGAGTGACAGGCTAGTTAGTTCTAAAGGGGAAATCTGGATGTTAAGGAATCGACTTTAAGTTAACTAATGCTCTTTATGGGCTCAAAAGAGGGTAAATAAGAGAATTTCTCCTATTGTCATTGGCTATATTCAAATTTATGTATCTCATTCCTAAATATTATCCAATTCACTACATAAGAGTAGTAGTTTTTAACATCTCAAAATTCCTCAAACCAATTCATCCAGAAATAGTTATCTTTAGAATTAATATTTTCATTTAGGAATAGTTGTTGGTTATTTTAAACATAAGTTTTATATTTAGGAGTACTTGTTAAAAAAACCACTTTAATCAACATTTCAAACTAAGGCATGATAATAGTATACTAGATTTAACATAAGGGATTTTTTACCTCGCTTCTTTGTGGGATCGATACTGGCATTTTTAAAGAAAGCCCTATATTACTTGAAGCTACACGTACACTTACGTAAAACCCATCGTGTGTAAACCATTTTCTAAATTTCACAACATTTTGATTTTGCATACTAGCTGCTAAAATATAAATTGAGTCAAGTTTTTTGTCATATTTTGGAAGCTAAATTACTGTGTAATTGTGGGTTGGGTCAACTTTTTGGCGTTGTTGCAGGGAATTTAAATTGACATAAAACACGCATAAAAACATCACATACTAGGGGCGCATCACCCAACACTTGGGCTATTTATTCTGAACTTTTTTGCTCTTATTGTCCAACTTCTTGGATATTATTGCTTAACTTATAGAATGTTTCTAATATGTTAAATTCTTATAACCAATCCCCAAGAGAAGACAAAATCATTGTAAGTATTGGAAAGAATTTAATACATTCCAACTAAATATTACCCCCTTGTAGGAGCACAGTAGCATTAATTTCTTCTAAGGTTTATTCCTTTTTAGATTATTTTGCTCCTTAAGTAAGTATGATTTTTTAAAGCTTATAACACCTTGAAATCTTCCAAGTGTACTTATACATTCTGAGACATTGTGCCCTTTAAAATTTTTTTAGTTGCGATGTTGTCAACCAACTTCTTTCATGGAGTCATTCTAGTTAATACTCTACCAAATACTAGATTACAATTGAGGTTATCTCATGGGTGCACTTTCTATGAGTATGAGTGGAAACCATGTCTGTCTCTTTCCCTCAAGGGATCTTTCTTTTAAGGATTGTGTTTACAACTAACTTTCCATCAATACTACCTCATGAGCTATCTTTTAGGGTATAAGCAAAAACTGTGTATTCAACTAAGAAAGTTTGACCTTTTTTTTGGTTGTTTAGTTGAAGCGTCCATCAATGACCATAGCCTTTTTTGCTAATATGTGCATCAAGGATTTCATACTCTTCTTAATTTATTTTGTCAGAGGTTTTTGATGGCATTAACACATTATGAACAAAGTTGAAATAAAATCCACCAGGAATATTTGATCTATTTTAAGTTGTTAGTCAAAGTTTCTACTTGAATTTCCTTTTTTGGAAGAGGTCGAAAGAAATTCACCTAGGATTTTAATCCTATCCTATGCTATTTAGTCAGATCACCTGCTTGAAAATCGTGGCTTATTTTAGATTTGGTCAATTTGAATCCCACTAAGACCAATTAAGCCCTGTGTGAGGTTTTAGAGATGTTATGAATTTCTCGAGTCTAGGTTGTAGGTCAAGATGGAGCATACTTTTACTTTAAAATAAGGTTATGACCATACTGAGGAATGATATTTGGAAACTTACTTAGTGTTGCTTTTGATTTTGTTGCCCCCTACTAGGGTTATTGTATACATAAGCCTAGTAATTTTATAAAACATAGCACATCTATCAAATATTAAAGAGATCAGCATCTTAATCCATTTAATGTGGAACTCAAGTACAATGTGGGGGATATGGGAGAGCGCTTTCTTGTCAGACATAGGGGTGTAAACGAGCCGAACACGAGCGAGCCATGCTTAGTTCGTGTTCGGCTCGTTTACATTTCGAGCTCAAAAAGTGTGATCGTGTTCAGCTCGTTTGCTTAACGTGCCGAACACGAGTTGTTCACGAAGAAATAGGCTNCAAAACGAGCCGAACACGAACGAACACATCTTTGTTCGTGTTCGGCTCGTTAACTTATCGAACGAAATTAACAAGCCGAATACGAGCTTCTTAACGAGCCGAACACGAGCTTCTTAACGAGCCGAACACGAGCAGTTCGCGAACAACGAGCCATTTTGACAGCCCTAGTCAGACATCTCCAATCAGTGGTTGATCTCTTTGTTATGTTAAGATGACATGAGTATTCACATGAAGTTGAGATGAAAACTATCTCTCAACATAGAATTTATTCTCATACACCGAATTAAATGTAAGAAAAGTATCCTATAATAATTGTGCCTAAATATATCGACATAAACAACTTTTTCCAAGACTATAGTGAAAGTTGTCCCCCAGCCTAGAAATAGCTCTCATAGACTTGACATCTGAATGAAATGTGGGAAGACTACTAACTGCATTTGTGCCCTGAATGTTGAAAAGAATGATCATTTGAGAATGTGGCAAAAGTTGCCCCCTCATTAGAGAATGCTTCATAAATAATCTTTTGGTGATTTTCCCTTACTTTGATGAATCCTAGATGGGTTAAATGAGTTTTTGACAATCCTTTGATATCCATAGAATTACTCTATAAATAATTTAACTAGCTCATCAAAAGTATGATTGATTCTTCTTAGGAGTGAATAACACTGTGTACATGCTTGAACATTAAGAGCAATAGAAAAAACTTGTCAAAGGAGTGCTTTAACGACAACCTGTTTGATAATTTCATAATGATCAAGGTGTTCATAGTGATCCATCATAATAATCAATGCTTAGAATCTTAAATCATATTGGAATAGGGCTTTGAAGGATGGTTTCAACCAACAGAGATGACTTGAGAATTACACAAAGTAGAGAAATGAGCTTAAAAGGGAACTCTTGTTATTTTAGATGTCTTAACTCACTATATATTATGTGATGTCCGATTATGTTCTTGTTGACCTCATTTTTGTTGAGGTCTAGTTTTTCCTTTTTAGTAGCCTAGGTTCTAGCCATAGGACTTTCCTGTTGACTATTCCCAGAGGACTAGAAAGGGAACCCTCACCATTAGAAATTCTAAACTCTTCTCTGCTCAACTTGTAGTTTCACATATTGGTCCTTACCTCTAGCACTTGTAGGTGGGGTCAGTATGAGGGAGCTCAAGGAGACTCCCCATAAGATGGTAAAAAAATTAGGATTAATCCTGGGTTGTCTAGTCTTGGCTAGATTAGCTTGCACACACTTGCTCACACTCCCCAAACCTTAGGACCCCTTGAGTTGTTCGCCTGACTCCTTTTGGAGAGCTCATATGGATGGAACTATACACCTAGTCCTTGGCTAAGAGGGTTAGGAACATCATGTTTAACATCCAAAATGAATCATCATATGGCTCCTATTGGTTTGGCATGGCTTCATGGCTTACTTGCCCATCTTGGCCAAAAATCACCAAATTACCAAAATGGCCCTCAAGACCCAAAAAATTTCAAAATTTTCAAAAATTCCCAAAAATTCCAAGATCATCCCAAATTTTCCAACTTTCATTTGTTTAACCATCACATTGACCTAATTTGACCAATTTTACCCAATTTGACTAAAAGCCCCAATTTGCCCTTAAAGGCCCAATTTCCACAAATTAGCCCCAATCTTGGCCCAATTGATCCCAATCTTGCCCAATTTCAATTCCAAATCAAAATTCAATATCTCTAATCCTAATCTGAACAAAATCTAAGCCAAATTGACCCAATTGAAAGCCCAATTTCACCAAAATAAAAAAGCCCCAATTTTGACCATATGTCTAAATCCACCAAATTAGCATTCCAATTCATTTCAAAGTCACTTAAAACCCTTTTCAAATTCTTCATAACATCTCTCTACACCAAATTCAACATTTAATTGACCCAAATTTAAGCCCAAATTCACCCCCAAATTTTAAAAGCCAAAGCCCACCAAACCTAATTCCAAAAGCCCAAATCCAAAACCCCGCATGATAATTTTTCTTTTTATCATCCATTTCATTAAATTCATTCCCTAAGATTTAAATTCATGATCAAATCATTCCATATTAGGCCTCATGAAAAAATTCACCAAAAATATTACATAAATCCAAAATCCCTTCTCATAAAAATTAGCCAAGCTAAGGACGAGCCATGAAGCCATCTCTATGCCACATGCAAGCCATATGAGTCTTGCTCATGTCACCATTCTATCTTGGGAAAAAAGGAGGAACCTCTTTAGTGGTCCCCTCACACATGATTAATCACTCCCATGACTCACTTAAGCACACCGTTAGCCTTAATCCACTTGGATGATGACTTCACCATGCTAACCCAACTGAACCATCTGATTTCCCCAACACCTAAACCTTTCTTGGTGGATGAACCCAACCCCAAATCAGGTCTTGACCCAAATTAACCCAAAATGAACCTTCCCCCATCCTATTTTAATTCAACACCTTTACACATTGCCAATCCCAATTGACTTCACCAAAATCAAGCCCTGACCTCCCTGAGTCAGATGGTGAACTGAACCTGGCCGGTTGGCCACCTTGGCTGTCGAAAAACCCAAATCCAAAAGCTATACCTTGGCTAAAACTCAAAATTGAACCCACCTGATGTGAGCAAGTCCAATTGGCCATTAGAGCCTTTCTTTCTTCCAGCTAAGCAACCAAAACCACCCACTGGTTGTCCCAATTGCTGTCTCCAAGCCCCTCTATTTAATCTCACCCTCCACGGCCAAGGGGGGAAAGCTTGAAATTCCTTGGGGAGACTCTGCCAAATTGTACCCAAAGCTTCTTCAAGACCTCTTGAGTTCAATGCAATCATCCTCAGGCCCTCAAACCCATTTCTTGAGCTCAATTTTGGAGCTCAATATCAAGCCCAAAAAAGGAAATCCCTTTAGTCTCCACCAAATCCAAATTAATTGCACCCACACCATCCCCTGAGTGAGAGAAGAAGTTCCCCCAAGAAGCCCCATCACCAGACCCCCCTAGGGTAGACTTTGATTAACACCCCAAGTTGGCCTTTATCGATTTCATATCTAGACATTTCACCACAGCTCGAGGCTTCATCTAAGAGCTCCTTAAACTCATGGCAAGCTTTTGGAAGCACCCAATTGAGGCCACACCTACTGGGTAAAGGTATTGAACTCTCCCCCTAAACCGAGCTTCTTTTAATTCTCCATGCTCATAGACTCGATTTAAGACTTGATTAACCATATGGATATGTTCTCCTAGTCAAGACGAGTCGATAGGAACAAACCTCACTTAATTTGGTTGAGTATCGAGAGAGATATTAAGATTGAAGTTGGACGGTTCTCTGGCTAGGGACTTGGAGACAATGAAAGAATGTTGTCCATTTCCACGTATATCGAATGGACGCTCTGGATCGCGTCGGACGGATGGATGGAATGGAATAGCGGGACGCGTGGCAGCTACTTGGATGGTGGCACCGAACCAGAAAAAGTTGCGTGGAGCTTCAGAGACGCCGATGTTGAGGTGGCGTCGCGCTGAATAGGTAGAAAAATAGGGAATTTCTTGATTTATTTAAATGTCAAAATTTAGAAAATCCATATCTTGGTGTAGAAAAATTATAAAAATAAAATAAAAATACCCTCATGCTCATTGAACAAAGGAAAACAGTGTGGAAATGGTTTCATGTCTATTTCATGTGTATGTGATTTTTAATTAATTAAATGGTGCTTTTCTTATTTGGATTCTCCATTTGCATAGACATTTCACCATGACATGGGACCATGAGGCTTTTGATGTCTTTGTGCTAGGCATTTCCCTTGAATTTTCCAAGGTCAGGGGGCATCTCTAACTAGTTTTCAAGTTAATGGTATCTATTTTGGTATAAAAATTATAATAATTAAAATATTAATCAGAAAAATACAAAACTTATTTTTTTAGGTTCACTGTGGTTAGAGGACCCTAAGAAAAATGTAAGCTTGGTTTAACTCATTAAAAACAATCCTAATTGTCACCAACCCCTAAAAATAAAATAAAAATTAATTAGGAATAATTTTAAATGTAAATAACATAAAAATTATTCTCCATTGTAATCTAATGTTAAGGAACTCTCCATAAAAAATTGAAGTCAATTGGAGTTAAATTGCCCACTCAAATGAATTAATTAAGTGAAATTACATTTTAGCACTAAAATAATTATAATGATTAAAATACAACTCAAAAAATCACCAAATTGGTTTTGAGAACTCCTTATGACCAGAGGAACCTATGGAAAATAAAACTTAAATTAAAAAAAAAAATACTTCATTTTTGAGCTATTTTTAAGCATTTAAATAATTAAAAATCATAAAAATTGCAAGATTGTAAAAACACACTAAAATGTCACATTTGGCTTCGTGATCACTTGGGGTCAATTAAAATAATTTTCCTAATTTTCTAAGTCAATATATTATTTTTGAAGGCTTAAAATGAATTGTCTTTAATTTTCCACTAAAATAATTCTAATAATTAAAGTATAAATCATAAAAATATGAAATTTGTTTCTTTGGGTTCCTTGAACTCAGAAAGATTTAAGAAAAAATATATAATTTAATTTTTCACTTAAATATTATTTTATATTTAATTAATTTTCAAAACAAACAAGTAATTCTAATAATTAAATTAAACCTATAAAAATCATAAAAATTGGTCTAAGTGGTCCTCTGACCCAGGTGAACCTCCAATAATTTTCTTAGGGATGGGAATTTTATTTGGTTAAGTTATTAAATTTTCATTAAAAATCCTTATTTTTGCATTAAAAATAATTATAAAATTAAATAAATTAAAAAAAAAAATCACATTTTCTCCTCTGTTGTTTTAATAAACCCATGAGCGGGGTAACATAAAATTTCAAAGTCATTTGCATTGAATTTGATAAATTATGAAGTATTAGATCCTTAGAGGAAAAAATGATAATTTTGGAGATTTGGCCTTAATCAATATTTAGGCTTAATTAAAATGCCAAATGGGCAATGAATGATCTTAATTAACATGATTAATTGAAACACAAAGGATAAGTGATAGTAACCAATCTCACTTTGGCCTTATAAAGAACAAATTTGTAATTTGGAAGAATATTTAAATAAGAAGATATTAAGGTGAGAGGTTTGATTTTGGAAGATCATAACTCACTGATTTTAAACCCCAATTAATGGTGTATGACTCATGATAATGATTAAGAATATAAACATTTAAAGCCTTTTTCTTAAAATTGCAATTCTACCCATTAAATTTTATGGGCTTAATAGTGGATTAGGCCTAATCAAATTTTGTCTAATGAGGTCTAAAAAATAAACTATGATTAATAAGATAATTTTAAAACACTACAATCCCATTCTTAAGAAATCAAGTTGGTTAAGCTTCTTAGCTAAGTCAATTTGCCTCCTGAAGACTTTCACCTATATAATTTATAAAAAAAATATCAAATGCTAATTACCCCATCCTTAGGGTTGGCTAGAACATCAGTTCATTGAGCATAAGGATATGATAAGGGTGAGTTATTAAGAAATATAATGAGTTTGAGTGAACTCGAGACGATTCAAAAGATTGTGAGATGCCTGGGGCCGGTCCCTGGACCTTTCTCTTTCTCTTTTGGACACCTTGAAGAACAATTACACTCATTATGTCTTGCTCGAGAAATCATCTATACACTTAAATAACTAGGACCCACCAAGTTATGACATAAGATTTGGAAGGCCTGTGACAAACTTATCTATAGGCTTTACTTTCCTACAAATTATAAATGTTTACTGCAAAAGATACTAAAGTTTCTGGTGGAGGAAGATGACTCGACAGGTACATTTTTATGGTTTATAGTACTTTCTTTTCCTACACTTTCTCTACTGTACTTTTCATGCTTATAAATTTGCATGTTAAATAACAATGTCACCATGAATGTCAAAACCAAAACCTTTAGGATAGCCACCAAATTGAAACCAAAACTAAAATAAAAAAAGATGAAACTCACCGCCACAACATTCAAAATATAAGACAACTCAAAAGTTAACCACAAACAGAAAGAAACAAAAATTGTAACTAAATTAAAATGTCCCTATCGGATGATCGGGAATCCCTCAGAGGAGGTAACCTACGGTTGCTAATAAGATTTCCCATGGTTTAAATGAAAGTGTAGAACTCATTAAGTTGAGTTTAGTAAATTCATTTGGATTAAGTGAATTTGAAAGCAAATAGTGGTGTTGGAACGAGGGAACTGTAGGATCCTAACTGGTGTCGCTCTAATCAACTTTAATATCCCTCATAATATTTAAATAAACATAATCTTAGGAAATATTTGATTTGACACCAAGACTCGACACATTCCAAAACTTAAACTTGCTGTGACGAGGAGCTTAGAGCTAGCATTGTGGGCAGCACGACCATCTTCAACAGCAAAACATGTCTACATCAGCTAAACCATTCCTTAGAATTAAATAATAACCATAGGATTTTAAGGTCGTCCACCTAGTGCACTATAAATCCTCAATTTATTTTTAGGCCTTTGTATAGCTCTATTATGCAATTTAAGCCCTAACTCGCTTTAGGATTTCGAGGTTGTCGTTCGCACAACCTAAATCATCACATATTCTAGGCTATTTGTATGATCATTTCACACAAATGTAAGCCCTAATTAATAAAATTGGCAGGATGAAATACTCAATAGTTCTACCCTCTAAATTAAAGCCAAATAGTAGGATAGCTTGGAAAGTCACTGAGGTTCTCCTCAGAATCTATGACGACTTCTAATTTTTCTTCCTTTTGATTCAAAAATAAAATGTTCCAAATTTGAGTCATTCACCTTTTTGTCTGATCTCTTTAAAAAGTCCTATCCTTTGAAATTCTTGAAGACAATATCCCTTGATTTTTATCGAGAGTTTTCTTAGGTGACTCTGGTTATCTAAGATATAATTAACTATAGGGCTTGCCCTTATAGAAAGTTTTTCCGAACCCAACTTAAAATAAACCCTATTTAATTTTTCGTATTAAATAGGGGAACTTGTCGTCTTATAATAAAATGATTTTGTAGACCAAATGGATGTCATACATTTCTTATTATATTTGATTGAGTCTCACCGTCAAGTCATGTGTCTATCTTTCGAGATGGATATATAGCTTGAGGGGTGACGCTCTTTCATTTAAACTATGAAAGATATAGGATCAGTTTAATTTCATATTTTTCTAAACATATATATATAAATTAAATGTCCCTTCGAAGCGGGCTACAGAATTCTGATTCCGGCGACCGACAACTTCCACAGGACGACCCCACCTCGCTAAAATTGTGACGACGGTTCTTCACACGTATTGAAGGTTTGATGTTAGGCTTGGCTACATAAGATGGATGTGTAGTGCTAGTAGTGTTTAGGAGGTTAACTTTCTGGTTATAAACTTTATTGTGTGGAGGGGGTGCTAACTTTATACCTCTAACAAATGGATTTAAAGGTAGGAGTGCCCCTTTAGTATGCACAACCATTGATTGCTAAGGCTCCCATAAAATTTTGAGGATCTCATAAAAAGACTCATCCATTCTTCATATAAGGTCATTAAGAGATGCAAAAGCAGTTCTTTTTTCAACAGGGTTATGCATATCATTGAAACAAAAGTAGAGGCGATGTGTCATAGACTTCAAAACTGTGCCCAATGGGACTTCATTTCCAATGAATGACACCAAAGTGTTGCATGTTAGAAGATTCATGGCAGTAGAGTGATATTTAATATCTTAACATTTTATAAAGATCTAGCATACATACATAGATAATAGAAAAGTAGTGGGATAAAATACTAATTTTTTTTATGTGGAAAACTCTAAAAAGAGAAAAACCACAAAGTATAGCCAAGCCAAAGTGATCAACTATATGATTACAAGTATATAGGTCCACTCTTCTCATAAATTAGAGAATATAAAATTACAAAAATGATAAAAATAGTTCAGCTTTCATATTCATAATTGGGCAACATTAAATGTATTCTTGTGGATAATAGTGATAATGGACAACAAGGGTTGTAGTTGATTGTTACAAAGACATTATTTTGTTATAAGGAATATAGTTGGCGACTGCAATAACATCAGTTGGTCTCGGAGGCCATAAGTGAAAGTAACACTAGTTGTTTGCCAGATAGACCATAACTAGTCAAATGGGTCGCAGTTGACATTTATGGTATCATCAGGTCGTTGTAAAGGATGTAGTTAGAAGCTATAATAATAGTTAGCTACATAGACCATAGTTGAGAACATGTGATGTGATTCGTAATTGTAATATAAGTTAGCCGCATAGGCCGTGGTTGAAAGCTACAACATCAGTTAGTTACATGGGTCGCAGTGGATCGCATTTGTTGTAGTTGATAGCAGCAGTAGCAGTTAGCTACATATGTTATAGTTGATCACATATGCTATATAGACTATAGTTGGTCACATAGATCATAGTTGGTAGTTGCAGTAACGTCAGTTGGCCATAGAGGCCATTGTTAGAAATTCCAATAACGGTTAGTCACATAGGCCATAATTGGTCACATAAGTTGTGATTGGTAGCTACAATACTAATTAACTCATAGGTCTAGTTGGTCATATAGCTTGTAGTTGGTAGTTGTAGTAGCAGTTAGCCATAGAGCCATATTTCGTCACATAAGCCATATTTGGTAGCTACAGTTTTACTAATTAGCTACATAGGGCACAATTAGTAACTATAATAGCATCCATTTGCCCCAAAGATCATTTTTGGTGGCTTGAATTGCGTTAGTTGACCATAGAGGTCATAATGGTAAGTTACAGTAGTAAGTTACTATAGAGGCCATAATGGGAAGTTACTGTTAACAGTAACTTGTCACATGGGTCATAGTCAGTGCCGACAATGCTTATCAGTATACAATGTGTAGAAAAAATTAGATGTCTTGAAAAAGTCTTCGTATTCTGAATCATAAGCAATTGTCATTAGAACCTATTGTTGCATCTTTAATATAGACTTATTTGTTACACTATATTTAGGATACTTCATTACACTGTACTCGTGATACTTTGTTATATTGTATTTATGATACTTTGTTACATCATATTAAGGATACTTTGTTACACAATATTCGAGAATACTTCATTACACCGTATTAGAGATACCTCGTTACACCCTATTCAGTATACTTCATTACATTGTATTCATGGATATGTCATTACACAACAGATTTCACCGACGGTGGCATGCAAGGGGCAACCGACAGTGGTAGATAGCAACCAAAAAGGGTTGGTTGATGGTGGTCAGTGGCTACGAAGGCTAAAATTTATCGCCAGATTTTAGTCCAGAACACCAATTGAATTTAAATCATTCTCCTCTGCCTCTCAAGTGAAGATATGAAGTGTATTTATAGCCTTTAGAGGAGGGACAATTAACTGTCTGATATGATCCATACTGATCCCACTTGATCGTAAGAGATTTTTCATGATTTGAATACCTTAATGACCTCAAAATTATGCAAGCTAGATTTATAAGATTTATCTCATCTGGATTCTCAATTTGAATATACATATGTCAAATTGGGTGTTCATTTGATTATTTAATTTCTAATTTGAAGCTTCTGAATGTACATTAATGGCCTAATGTGAACTTGATTGAACTTGGATTGAACTAATTTTAGTTTCACTAGATTTATCTTGTTGAGATTATCGGTTTGACTATATAAACTTGTTAAAATTGGGGCTCTGGATAATCTTGAATTTGAATTTTGAATGATTATTATTAAAAAAATTGAAAAATTATGTACATAGGACCCAATTCTTATGGATTTACCTATCTCGCATCAAAAGTTTCACTCTTACACACACAACACTTTATCAATTGATGAAAATATGAATTTGACTATTAAAAGGTGATAATGAGTACTACTATTCATATGATGTTTGTAATTATGAAAGTTTAAAAATAGGTAAATTTGAAAGGTTTGGGTACGTATGCAAAAGCACCTAAAAAAATTCATCGAGATTGGTGCTAGATGGTAAAATTTGTTAATGACAATCCTCAAGAAAGAAGTTGGTTCCCGATCTTATACTTTGCAAATACTGTTGTGTTGGTTAAAGAAATGTAGAACTATTTTACAAGAATAGTTTGTATTTATATGTGTTAAAATAAAAACAATTTTTCAAATAAAAAATAAAGTCAAATTTACTAAATATTTTTTTTCGGTACAACGTATGTATATGTGCNACAATATGAATTGACTAATCGTGCCCGTCATTGTCTATCAATGGCAGTTTGGTAATACTTAAATTTTTTNTATATATATATATATATATATATATATATATATATATATATATATATATATATATATTGTGTCTTATTAATGAAGCTTTTTAAAATTTCTCTATCGCTCATTAGTTATGTGATGCTTTCGTTTACCTATTCGGCATATATATCAATACAATATGAATTGACTAATCGTGCCCGTCATTGTCTATCAATGGCAGTTTGGTAATACTTAAATTTTTTTTTCAAGTTTTCAAGTATTTTTGGATGCTAATTTGCTTAAATATTGTTCTAAATTTTAATGTTGGAAAATTTTGGTTATTAAATCTCTCTTATGTTAAATTTACGCTTTGATATAAATTTATTTAAAGTTTTTATTGATATATGAAGACTTAGATTGATATGTTTGGTAGGAGTTANTTTTTTTTTCAAGTTTTCAAGTATTTTTGGATGCTAATTTGCTTAAATATTGTTCTAAATTTTAATGTTGGAAAATTTTGGTTATTAAATCTCTCTTATGTTAAATTTACGCTTTGATATAAATTTATTTAAAGTTTTTATTGATATATGAAGACTTAGATTGATGTGTGTTTAGTAGGAGTTATGAATACAAGAAAGACAAGCATTTATCCCACTAAGTGGGGTGGCTACTTGAATCTTTTTTCTATAAGTGTTCTATTGAGTGTCATATTTTCATTTAACTCTAATAGATTAAGATTATTTTTTATACAATTTGCCCAAGCCTTTTTTAGGCCTACATATGCCCTGCATAATATAAGTCGATTTTGAAACATCTACTCCCCTTACAGGATTATTAGATGGTCGGTGTTTGATGTGACCAAACCATTTAAGACGACTCTCTCGAACTTTGTTTGCCATTGGAGCTACACCAACCCTACCACGAATATATCCATTTCGTATTTTGTCTCTAAATGTCAAGCCACTCATACACCTCAGCATTCTCATCTCAGCAACACATAACTTTGTTTATGCATCTCTTCTGAAGGCTAACATTCTGCGCCACAGAGTATTGCAGGTCTCACCACTATTTTATAAAACTTTTATTTAAATCTGTTCGGTATTTTTTTATCACACAATAGGTTTAATACTTCATCCTCTTCCAACTTGAATTCACACAATAGGAGTTTTGAGTTTAAATTGAAAAAGAAAATTGATTTGAATATCATGAATAAAATTTGCTTATGTTGGATCATATAAAACCATTGAATTAGTAATTAATTAATTAAAATTATGTTAAATTTATTTTAAAGAAAATTTAATGATATCTTTGTTGGATCCTAATTTGGCCTTTGTGAACATGATCCGAAAGTTTGAGCCGAGTGAAGGAGAGGAGGAAGAGAGAGTAGAATAAGTCTAGAATTTTGTTGTAGAGAGGACCGAGGTAGATGTCACTTTATTTGCATTTTTTCCCCGTACTTAAGGTGTATTTTGTACAATTACAGAAAGAAGATAACATATATGGAGACCATTCTTAATTTCATTAAAGCTCTAATTAATTGTATAGATTTTATGTTATGCTTGCAGTACAGTNATGAAGCTTTTTAAAATTTCTCTATCGCTCATTAATTATGTGATGCTTTCGTTTACCTATTCGGCATATTTATCATTACAATATGAATTGACCAATCGTGCCCGTCATTATCTATCAAAGGCTGTTTTGTAATACTTATTTTTTTTTTTCAAGTTTTCAAGTATTTTTGGATGCTAATTTGCTTAAATATTGTTATAAATTTTAATGTTGGAAAATTTTGGTTATTAAATCTCTCTTATGTTAAATTTACGCATTGATATAAATATATTTAATTTTTTTATTGATATATGAAAACATAAAGTGATATGTGTTTAGTAGGAGTTATGAATACAACAAGGAGAAGACTTTATACCACTAAGTCGGGTAGACTACTTGAATCTTTTTGCTCCAAGTGTTCTATTGAGTGTCATATTTTCATTTGACTCAAATAGATTAAGATTATTTCTTATACTATTTGCCCAAGTCTTTTCTAGGTCTACATCTGCCCTGCAAAATCTAAGTCGAATCTAAAACATCTACTCTCCTTACAGAAATATCAGATGGTCGGTGTTTGATGTGACCAAACCACTTAAGACGAATTTCTCTAACTTTGTACGCCACTGGAGCTACACCAACCCACGAATATATCCATTTTGTATTTTGTCTCTAAGTGTCAAGTCACTCATCCACCTCAGCATTCTCATCTCAGCAACGCATAACTTTGTTTATGCTTCTCTTCTGAAGGCCAACATTCCGTGCCATAGAGTATTGCAGGTCTCACCAACATCTTATAAAATTTTTATTTCAATCTGTTCGGTTTTTATCTATCGCACTTCCTCCTCTTCCAACTTGAATTCACACAATAAAAGTTTTGAATCTAAATTGAAAAAGAAAATTGATTTGAATATCATGAATAAAATTTGCTTATGTTGGATCATATAAAACCATTGAATTAGTAATTAATTAACTAAAATTATGTTAAATTTATTTTAAAGAAAATTTAATGATATCTTTTTTGGATCCTAATTTGTCCTTTGTGAACATGATTCGAAAGTTTGAGCCGAGTGAAGGAGGAGGAAGAGAGAAGAGTAAGTCTAGAATTTTTTTGTAGAGAGGACCGAGGTAGATGTCACTTTATTTGCACTTTGGCCCCGTACTTAAGGTGTATTTTGCACAATTACAAAAATAAGAGAACATATATGAAAACTATTTTTAATTTCATTAAAGCTCTAATTGATTGTATAGATTTTATGTTATATTTGCATTACAGTTTGAATTTCAACTTTGGTGGTAATTGGCTGGTCGACAGACTTGAAGAGAGCGACTAAGGCGACCAAGGCGACCAGCCAAGTGACGTCTGCCCTCTGAAGTGCGTGTTGGTCGGTTGGAGTTTTTGGTTGCATAGTGATCTGGCTCGGTGTCTTTCAACACAGTTGATTAGAGCAGTTGTTTGTGAAGTGGTTGTTCGGTCCAAACGCGGGTTTTGTCGGTCAAACGTGGTCGGTCGGCTTTTTGTTTGAGTAAGTCGTGGTTCACTTTCCATTTGACTCGAGTCTTTCAGAGCCCAGTGTCTCGTCTGTCTAGTTGGTTCGTTGCCTCGACCAGTTCTCATAACCTTGCAAGGTCTTAGGCGGATGTTATCGCAGTCTATGCGAGTTATCCGACAAGATTTGTTGTCAAAATGGTTTACGCCTCACTTTATGTCAGTCTTACTGCCATTGAGCGTGGAACCATCTCCAAAGCTTCATCTTATCCTGAGTTTTGAAGACGATGCTTTGTGCTCGACCTTAAATTGTCGATTGATTGTTTACCTCGAGAGGAGACTCTTTCATCTTGATTATTTATTTTATTTGAGATTCGTGTTAATATTTTTTGGGGCGTACAATCTATATTTTTATTTTGTAAATAAATAAGAAATCATATTGAAAAAATAATTCATATTCAAGTTTTATTTGTTACAGGCTTAATTAGAAATTACTTCTATATATTTATTTATTACGTATATTATTTTATCCTCTCACTGTGCTTTTTGTAAAGGGATTTTAATTTTTCTTTTCAGGGCACCTACAAGCATGTAGAAAAAAAAAGCTCAAGTTATCCACTTTGAGCTCAAACCGCCCATTGCCAAATCCAACCATCCAGTGGTGGGGCCTTTTTCAAGGAGAAAATATTCAGTCTAAAACAAGCACAGTCCGAAAAATGGACGCGATATCCCAATGGGTAAGAGGTTTTTTTTCCCCTCTCCCTCTGGTCCGATGAATTCGTCGCGTCCAGATTATGGACACAAATTCTCAAAAAAGGGTGCAACGTAAAATTTGAGAAAATATTAAAGGGCATTAACTTACTTATCACAATTTTATCTCATTTTAGTATTTTTCATCCATTTGATTGTACATGAAAGAAAAAACATAAATACATATCATTAAAGCGCAATATTTTAAAAAAAAACATAAAAAGTGTATAAAAATATTATATATTTTAGGTGAATCAAATACCCACACAAAGGCAAACCATCTTCTAAGGGAAGGCTCGTCAGACCCAGAGGGTCAATGCACAAAGGCATAGAGGATGGTGGGTAAAACCCACTCAAAAGGCAAGTCAACTTCCGAAGGACTGCCGGACCAGAGGGTCAACACATAAAACGTAAAAATACGTGGGTGGTAACCCATGAACACGCAAGCCATCCTTCTGAAGGTAAGGTTGTCGGACCCAGAAGTTCAACGCGTAAAGCGTAGAAAAAGGGTGG
This sequence comes from Phalaenopsis hybrid cultivar, assembly GCA_002079205.1. Taxonomy (NCBI): domain Eukaryota; kingdom Viridiplantae; phylum Streptophyta; class Magnoliopsida; order Asparagales; family Orchidaceae; genus Phalaenopsis; species Phalaenopsis hybrid cultivar. The sequence continues at coordinate 458,047 of JXCR01103810.1, read as the reverse complement.
GTATACAGTATGTCGTAGAACATGCTTATAAAGCTTCTGAGAGCCTTCCATCCCATTCATATTCATATTTTTATATTTTTTTTAGCATATACAATATATATATATATAGATATATATATATATCCGCGGCTTAAGTCATTATCGGGAATGATCTAGCCTGACATACCAAATCGATCCGGTACGAGGAGCTTTCTCATGGGCATCCTAGAATAATTACCAGATATACCATGTAAAGTAAAATGTTAGCAAAATTCAGGTCCGGGCGAGATTTTTCTTAAGTACTCTTCCCTAGCCCCTCTCCTTTAATTCTGGATACAACTACATCAAGATGACACCAAATGATGCAACACTTACAGCTTTCAGAAAATCGATCAGAATCTATTGTTACACAGTTTTACCGTTTGGACTGAAGAACGACGGAGCAACCTGTCAGAAAGGCATGACTATAATTTTTTATGACCTCATCCAAAACTATGTGGAGTACTACANAGGAGCTTTCTCATGGGCATCCTAGAATAATTACCAGATATACCATGTAAAGTAAAATGTTAGCAAAATTCAAGTTCGGGTGAGATTTTTCTTAAGTACCCTTCCCTAGCCCCTCTCCTTTAATTTTGGATACAACTACATCAAGATGACACCAAATGATGCAACACTTACAGCTTTCAAAACATCGATCAAAATCTATTGTTACACAGTTTTACCGTTTGGACTGAAGAACGACGGAGCAACCTGTCAGAAAGGCATGACTAGAATTTTTTATGACCTCATCCAAAACTATGTGGAGTACTACGTGGATGATTTGTCTATCAAAAGTAAACAACAAAGAGATCGTCTGTATGATTTGAGGATTGTCTTTGAATGATTACAACAATTTAATTTTAAAATGAATCCCGTAAAGTGCGCCTTCAGTGTCACCTCCGGGAAATTTCTAAGATTTATTGTTCGTCATTGTGGGATTGAAATTGATCTAGAGAAGATTAAATCTATCTTATTAATGACACCTATTAGAGCCTNGGAATTTCTAGATGACAAGTCAGTAGCACATCAAATCAAGAAGAGAGTGTTTTAATATGCCTTAGTAGATAACATTTTATACAAAAGATCTTTTGATCAAATGTGGTTAAGGTGTCTGAGCAAGTCAAAAGCATAGGAGATCATCAAAGAAGTACATGCATGATTATGCGGTGCTCACCAGTCAGGTCTGAAGATGAAGATGAAGATCAAGAGGATGGGCTACTATTGGCCAACCTTGATGATCAACTGCATAGAAACTGCCAGAAGTTACCATTAGTGTCAGATACATAGAGTGGTCCTATACAAACCTCCCAGTGTTCGACACACGACAATTGCATTATAATCATTCGAGTATTGGGGGCACAGACATAGTGGGTCCAATAAACCCTCATCCTCAAAAGGACACAGATTCATTCTTGTTACGACTGAATATTTCTCAAAATGTGTAGAATCAGTACCGTTACAAGAAGTCACAACACATCATGTTCTTTAGTTCTCCAAGATTTAGATCGTTTACCATTTTGGTGTTCCTCGTAGGATTAACTCGAACAACGGTTCAGCCTTTAAGAGCACAAAAATCAACAACTTCGCCAGACGATGTTATGTCATTTCTTAGTTTAGCAGTCTTAGATGGAGGAAGAAATTTCTGTGAAAGTTCTCCCCAAGTTCTAATAGATCTAGGTGCTAATGAATTTAACCATCTAGTAGAAGAGTCTCCCCTCTAATAGATCCAGGTGCTAACGAGTTTAACCACATCTTAGCCTTATCCCTTNTATATATATATATATATATATATATATATATATATATATATATATATATATATATGTATGTATGTATGTATGCGTATGTGTATATATGTATGTTTATGTATGTGTATATGTATGCGTGTGTATATATACACACACACATACAAACATATATATATATAGACATACACTTACAAACCTATATATATACACATACACATGCATATATAGATACACATACATATATATATAGATAGATAGATAGATAGATAGATAGATAGATAGATAGATAGATAGATAGATAGATAGATGCACACACACACATACATACATACAGACATACATACATACCACCCTAAAGTTCAACATCACATAAAAATATCACCATCATTATTTTTTTAATAGTAAAATGCTCATTTTGAGGCATAGATTTTTCATGTCATCGTGTTATAAGTGTAAATATTAAATTTTGGGTGTTAAGTATATAAATACATAAGAATTGTGCGATATCTATGCAACTTTGCCAAATATTAACATTGATGTATGTAATTTTTTTTTTATGATGTGTGTCGCGATATCTATGGTTTTAAAGCAGTAATTAGCGTCTTAACATACTACAAGATTCAACACAGACAAAAATTAAAAAAAAGGTAGTGAAAATGGAATTACAAATTTCATGTACAATAATATTTCAATAATAATAGTCATAACAGTACTTATGTGGAAAACCTTGAAAAGAAAAAAATTACGGGGCCTAGCCCTTTTAAAATAATCCACTATGTCATTATGAGTATATAAGCTCACTTTTTTATGAATTAGGGAAGATGTAATTACAAAGTTGATGTATAACAATATTTCAATAATAATAGTCATATTGGCTGCAAAAACTGTAGTCGATTGCTATGAAAAAGATAGTCCGTAATGAATGCCGCAAACTGATCTTAGATGTCATAGTTGAAAGTCGTGGTAGTGGTTGGTCATGTATGCCATAGTTGGTTGTTTCAAGAGTTGTCATAGGGAGTTGTAAGAGTTGTTAGGCACATAAGTCGTAATTCGTTTCATAACTTGTAGTGTTGATATGTAATAACGTCCATAGGCAACAGAGTTCGAAGTTTGGAGCTACAATAATGTCCATAGACCACATAGTTAAGAGTTGGGAGCTGTGTGAATTGCAAGCCACATAGGCACTAGTTGGTCACGTAGGCAGTAGTTGGTTACTTAAATGAATGATGTCTCTAATGGCTGATTGTTGGCCCCTTCTCTTGATGATCCAAGTCTACTTTAATAAAAATCCAAAAGGTAATTTGGTGTCTCTTCAAATTGTATCTCCATTCAATGAATCTTCTAGAAGCTCCTCCTTTCAAAAACCAATTGAATGAATTTTCGTATCCATGGGTTATTTCCCACGTTTTTACAAAGGGTTGCTTTAAACAACCCTTAAAAAATTTGTCTAAATTCAATGAATCATCAAATAACTACTTCTGGAGCTTAAGCGCAGAGTATCTGACGCTTAGGCGCGAGCCTCTGGCACTTAGGCGTCAATCTTGGGCGCTAAGGCACCCCGATTCAATTTTGCACATTCTTCATTTTTGCTCCAAATTTGACTATTTTTCTCTCCTTTTAGCATTTTTCATCCATTTGATTGTGCATGAAAGAAAAACACATAAATATCTTTCATTAAAGCGCAATATTTCAAAAAAAAGACATAAAAATGTGTATAAAAATACTATATATTTTAGGTGTATCAAATACCCACACAAAGACAAACCATCTTCTGAGGGAAGGCTCGCAAGACCCAAAGGGTCGATGCACAAAGGCGTAGAGGGTGGTGGGTAAAACCCACTCAAAAGGCAAGTCAACTTCCGAAGAAGGACTGCCGAACCAGAGGGTCAACACATAAAACGTAAAAATACATGGGTGGTAACCCATGAACATGCAAGACATCCTTCTAAAGGTAAGGCCGCCGGATCCAGAAGTTAAACGCGTAAAGCGTAGAAAAAGGGTGGGTGTGCAGTATGTCGTAGAACATGCTCATAAAGTTTCTGAGAGCCTTCCATGCCATTCATATTCATATTTTTATTATTTTTTTGGCATATACAATATATATATATATATATATATATCCTCGGCTTAAGTCATTATTGGGAATGATCTAGCGTGACATACCAAATCGATCCGGTACGAGGAGCTTTCTCAGGGGCATCCTAGAATAATTACCAGATATACCATGTAAAGTAAAATGTTTGCAAAATTCAGGTCCGGGTGAGATTTTTCTTAAGTACTCTTCCCTAGCCCCTCTCCTTTAATTATGGATACAACTAGATCAAGATGGCACCAAATGATGCAACACTTACAGCTTTCAGAACGTCGATCGAAATCTATTGTTACACAGTTTTACCGTTTGGATTGAAGAACGAAGGAGCAACCTGTCAGAGAGGCATGACTAGAATTTTTTATGACCTCATCCAAAACTAAGTGGAGTACTATTTGGATGATTTGTCCATCAAAAGTAAATAACAAAGAGATCTCCTGTATGATTTGAGGATTGTCTTTGAATGATTACGACAATTTAATTTTAAAATGAATCCCGTAAAGTGCGCCTTCGGTGTCACCTCCGAGAAATTTCTAAGATTTATTTTTCGTCATTGTGGAATTGAAATTAATCTAGAGAAGATTAAATCTATCTTATAAATGCCACCTATTACGATCTTTTCAAGGAAAGCTGACGTACCTAAGATGCTTTATATCTAATTTGTTAGGTACGTGTCATCCCTTTTCAGCATTACTCAGAAAGGATGCCAAATTCTATTGGGGTGATGCATGCTAACGAGCTTTTGAGGAAATTAAGCAATACTTAATGATGTCTCCTGTATTAACAACTCCAGTCTCGGGTCGACGATGAGGGTAAGTAAAATGACTTATACTACTTAAGTCAATGTCTAATACTGTCAGAGGTAAAGTATCCTCCCATTAAGAAGTATTGTCTAGCTTTAATATTTACAGCCCAAAATGTTAGACACTACATGCTTGCTCATAAGGTCAACCTTATTTCATAGGTTAATCTATTGCAATATTTGATGACTCGACCATCACTTTCCGGATGCTTAGCAGGATGGTAGATAATTTTACTGCAATTATATATAACTTTCATGCCTTTTAGCACATTCAAATGATAGATTTTAGCAGACTTCCTTGCGACACACCCATTGCCAACAGATTCTTTGCTCAACGACTAACCACCAAATGAACAAGTGATGAATATCATGCATCCCAATGCTCAACGTTGGGAAATGTATTTTGATAGAACTTCATCAACTGAGAAAGATAAGGATTCAAGGACAATGATCCCCGGTAAGGGAGGAATCAGTTTGGTTTTTATTACACTGAATAAAGCAATGTTGAGGTTCTCATACCACCTGATAGAACCGTGTATAAATAATGAAACAGAGTATGAGGCCGTGATAACTGGACTATAGTTAGCAATTCTAATGGAGATAACAAATATCGACATATATGGTGACTCGCAACTTGTCATTCAGCAAGTGGCAGGATATTACAAGATTCTGAATCCTATATTGGAACAGTACCATTGTTACTCCATGAAGCTATTGGAGCGAATCCCCAATGCGACAATGTGTCAGATACCAAGAAGGGATAAAGCTAATGCAGACGTTGTAGCCAAATTACCAAGGATTTATCATGTCCACCAGAAGATTCGATCGACATCACAATACGAGAATGCCATTTTCTATCTCATATCGACATGGACGCCTTACATAAACCGGAAAATAAAGATACAGTAGTTGCAGTGGATGAAGGTATAGAGGACTGGTGTTAACCATTTGTTGAGTACTTCAAGAGTGGGGAATTTCTAGATGACAAGTCAGCAACACATCAGATTAAGAAGAGAGCGTTTTAATATGCCTTAGTGGATAACATTTTATACAAAAGATCTTTCGATCAAATGTGGTTAAGGTGTTTGAGCAAGTCAGAAGCGTAGAAGATCATCAAAGAAGTACATGCGGTGCTCACCAGTCAGGTCTGAAGATGAAGATGAAGATCAAGAGGATGGGCTACTATTGGCCAACCTTGATGATCGACTGCATAGAAACTGCCAGAATTTAACATTAGTGTCAGATACATAGAGTGGTCCACAAAGCTCCCAGTGTTCGACACTCGACAATTGCATTATAATCATTCGAGTGTTGGGGGCACAGACATAATGGGTTCAATAGACCCTCATCCTCAAAAGGACACAGATTCATTCTTGTCACAACTGACTATTTCTCAAAATGGATAGAGTCAGTACTGTTACGAGAAGTCACAACACATCATGTTCTTTAGTTCTCCAAGATTCAGATCATTTACCATTTTGGTGTTCCTCGCAGGATTAACTCGAACAACGATTCAGCCTTCAAGAACACAAAAATCAACAACTTTGTCAGATGACACGAGATAGATTGGAGATATTCTACGATCTAGACTAGTGGAAGCTTTCAAAAGGACCCTCATGCAGGTTTTAAAGAAGTCAGTAAATGACAACAAAAGAGGATGGCATGAACTACTAGAGGCATTGTAGAACTACAGGAATATGCACAGGACTTCAACTTAGTCTACACTCTACGCTTTGGTGTATATGTCTGAGGTCGTTGATACGCCAAAAATACATGCATTTTTAGACTCATATTTTATACTCATTTTGGAAGTTATTTTTATGCTTTCTTGTAGGTTGTTGAATTTTAGGACTTGAAGCAAAAAGAAAGTAAAAAGGATGAAATTTTGAGCAAAAATGAAGAAGCCAAAAATTTGTTCAGCACCAACGGCGCCGTTTTACAGAGAACAACGAATTAAATTATGGAACACTAGCGTCAACGAAGCCAGAATGGGCGCCGACAACGCCAATGTCGGTTCAGCCCCTATTTCTAGAAGATTCGATGAATTTGAACATTTTTTGAAGAGTTTTTGGAGGCACCTATTGGAGAACTGACTCTAGGCTTTATTTGAGGCCAAAATTGATCAGAAAAGTGACTCTTCCTGAAATCTTATCGCCCCAATTCAACATTTTATGCATCACACATTCTTTCATTTTTCATTCCACAACCATTTAGAGTCCATTGTTCTTGTAATTTAGAGTTTTTTGGTGAGATTAAGTGTGAACTCTTCTCTAAGAGTGTTAGGAAGGAGAAAAGTGAGTGATTTCTTCTTCCTACATATCCTAGAAGAGGCTACAAGGGATTTGCTTTGAGAAAGAGTTTCAGATAAGTGTTGTTTGTTTATTAGTATTGTATGAACTTTCTTTTATATATGAAATTAGTGTTTTATTGTATCTTTCTCATGAAGTCTGAGTATTTTACTTTATCTTTCTCCCTTATGAGATATGGTGAAATGAAGAGATAATATGGATGTGCCAATATTAAAATATAAAATAAATTATGATGGTTTTTCAATTTCAAACTTAATTTACTTTTCGATCTGGCCAATTGAATTGTTAAAATATGTTGTGAAATATATGATTCGGGCAATGGAGTATGAGTTCTACAACAGAGTGAGAATCACATTTGATTCCATGATGGAGAATTTTGTTCATGGAATTAATTACAAATAAATAGGGAAATATAATTTGTTGGGAGAATTTTTAGGGTGACAGACTAAAATCTCCAATTTGGTCTTAGTGTTTAAAAACTAAAGCAAGAGTTATCCTTCAGGTGAAGGGAAGTAGGAGCTCTGGAGTGGGAGCCAGTATCCTCCTAGCCTAGCCATAGATTTAGGGACTAAACCTGGGATTAACCAATGATTTTCTATAACATTGTATCAGGGTAGAGAATTAAAACTGCTCTTATTTGACACAATACATATTAAAACCATTTATCTCATCTCATTTTACCAAAATCTCATTGTAGTGGGAAAGATGCTTTTTTACATAAGAAATCTTCATCACATAAACATAATTTAATAGTTTAGTAGTTACAATTTAAACTTTGTATTTCAGTTTTATTATTAGTTAAATAATTTTGTTATGATAATATCTCAACATTCAAAATTAGTGACAATAATTTCGTTTTGACTTTCTGTGAATTTTTTAATAAATTTATCATTTCAAATTTAAACCGTCCCCATGGGATCGATATTTGGGGCTTAAAAAGAAAGTCCTTTACTACTTGATAATGATATGTATACTTGCATGGAATCCCAACATTAATTGCTTAAATTTCTAATTCATAAAATAAAATTTTGCATCAAGCTTTTGGCACCGTTGCATAGCGGAGTCCACTATATAAATTTTACACAACTATATTTCACTCGGGATCAAGTTCTTGTCGCTGTTGCCGGGGAGGGTAACGATAAATTAAATAGATTTAATAAAATAAAAAATTTAGAGATAATTAATTAAAAAAATTAATAAGAGTCAAAAATTCAAAAAGAAAATATATTTTTATTTAAGAGTTATTTTTAAGAATTTTTTTTTGTTAATTATATTTATTTAAGTGAAATATTGGATCTGAAAGTTTAGTACCTTACGATTCAGAATTTTAGAAAAATTTAAAAACAACAAAAAGAAATTAAAAACTTAAACGAAATGGCGAATAACTTAAATAATCAAATAAATGAAAATCGATAAAGAGCTTTAAAAGATTATATTAGTCCGACAGCAGATGAACTTCACTTGACTATTCAAAATCCTGTGTTGCTTCTAATTCATTTGAGCTTAAACTTGCTATTATCCAAATAGTACAAAATAATCAGTTTAGAGGAACACCTATTAAAGATCCAAACTTACATCTTGTTAGTTTTCTTAAAATTTATGCTACTTTTAAATATGACGGAGTGCCTAATGATGTTGTTAGGCTTAGACTTTTTCCTTTTTCATTAAGGGATAAAACCAAGGCTTGGTTAAATTCATTAGCACTTGGATCTATCAGAACTTAGGGAGAACTATCACAAAAATTCTTAGCTAAATATTTTCCACCCTCGAAAAATGTTAAGCTTAGAAATGATATTACATCTTTTTTGTCAGTTTGAAGGGGAATCAATATATGAAGCTTGGGAAAGATTTAAAGATCTTCTTAGAAAATGTCCACACCATGCTCTACCAGATTGGTTAATAATTCAAAAAAAATTATAATTGATTAGTAGGATCACTTAGATCTATTATAGATGCTGCAGTGGGTGGACACTAATTTCAAAACCTTTTGATGAAGCATATTCTTTAATTGAAGAAATGACTGCTAACAATTTTCAATGACCCTCTGAAAGGGTAAATTTTAAGAGAGTAGCTAGTATTCATGATTCTGATGCAATATCTATTTTAGCATCTCAAATTGTTGCTATTTCAAAAAATATTGATCAAATAGGAGTGAAATATTCTCAAATACCCTTAATATTAGTGGAAAATTCACTAGGACGGATCATTGATACTCAATCATCTTATGAAACTTTAAACGCTATAAATAATCAAAATAACAATACCTATTCTAACTTTTATAATCTTGGATGGAAAATTACCCTAATTTTAGTTAGAATAATTATAACAATTCGGTGAATCCCTCCGAAAATTTGAACAACCAAGGAAATCCTAGTTATCGTCTTTATTATGCTCCTGGATTTAACTCTAATCCTAACCCATAAGTTAAAGAAAAGAAGTTGACGATGGAATAAGTAATGTTAAACATGAGAAATCAAATACAGAATCAAGGGACTGCTATTAGAAATATTGAAAATCAATTAGGACATATTGCTACTGTACTCAATAACAGACCTTCTGGAATTCTTCTGAGTACGGTGGAAGTTAATCCAAAAGATCAAAATAAGGAGCAAATTAAAGCTATTCAATTACGAAGTGGAAAAGAAGTTGAAACAAGGATCCAAAGAGAAACTGAAGTTGATGAAGAGAAGAAAGCAATGGAAAGTGACCAAAATAAAAATGAACAAACACAAGGTCCTTTAGAAAAATCATTACCTATGTTTCTTTAAAGACTAAAGCAGAAGAACAAAGATAAACAATTTACAAAATTTTTGGAAATCCTTAAGAAGTTAACGTTAAACAATCCTTTTGTTGAAGCTTTGGAACAAATGCCAAGTAAGTGAAATTTATGAATAATATACTAAACAAGAAAAGGAAGTTTACCGATCATGAGACCATTGCACTCAGTGAAGAGTGTTTTGTTATTATTTATAAAAAGCTTCCTGAAAAATTAAAAGATCCTGGTAGTTTTACTATAACTTGTGTTATTGGTGAAAAGTTTTTTTGGAAAGCTTTATGTGATTTAAGGGCGAGTATCAATCTTATGCCTTTATCGATCTTTAAACATTTAGATTTGGGAGAGTTTTCCCCTACTAATGTAACTCTTCAGTTAGCTGATCGATCAATAACTTATCTAAAAGGAGTTATAGAGGATGTATTAGTAAAGTGGATAAATTTATTTTCTCTATAGACTTTATAGTATTGGATATGGAGGAAGATAAAGAAACTCTTATTATTTTGGGGAGACCATTGCTTGCAAAAGGGAGAGCTGTGATAGATGTGCAAAAAGATGAATTAATAATGAGAGTTAATGATCAAGAAGTAACATTTAATATTACAAAAGCTATGAAATATCCAGCAAGAAAAAGATAATGAATGTTTTAGGATGGAAGTAATTGATTATATGAGTAATGAGCAATTTAAGAATGAGTTTGAAGATAAATTAAAACAAGGAAATTTTTTTGAAAACAATGATGAAATAAAAGAAGAAGATTTGGATTACATTCAGGGCAAATTTGAAACTTCAGACTTGTTAGAAAACGATAATAAAAATCTTATTCCTTCAAGTATTAAACCACCTGAACTTGAACTAAAAATATTACCCGCCCATTTAAAATATGTGTTTTTAGGAAAGTCATCTACATTGTCTGTTATTGTATCTTCTGAGTTCATAAAATTCAAGAACAAAAATTAATAGAGATGTTGAAAAAATATAAAAAGGCTTTTGGATGGACTTTAACAGATATTAAAAGAATTAGTCCTTCTATTTCTATGCACAGAATCCTATTACATGAACAATATAAAGCTAAAGCTGATCCTTAGAGGAGATTAAACCCAATAATGAAAGAAGTTGTTAAAAAAGAAATTTTAAAACGGCTCAATGCTAGAATTATATATCCTATTTCAGACTGTGCTTGGGTAAGTCCAATTCACTGTGTTCCGAAGAAAGGAGGAGTCACCGTTGAAGAAAATGAGAAAAAAGAATTAATATCAATAAGATAAGTTACTGGTTGGCAAATTTTTATTGACTATAGAAAATTAAACATGGCCAACAGAAAAGATCACTTTTCTTTACCTTTTCTAGACCAAATGTTAGATAGATTGACTGGAAAAAAATATTATTTCTTTTTATATGGATATACTGGTTATCACCAAATTCCAATTGCTAAAGAGGATCAAGAGAAGACAACATTTACAAGCCCATATGGAACATTTGTTTTTCATAGAATGTCTTTCGGACTATGCAATGCACCTGCAACATTTCAAAGATGTATGATGTCAATCTTAAGCAATTTTATTGAACATGGAATGGAAGTGTTTATGGATGATTTTTCGGTATTTGGAACTTCGTTTGAATTATGTTTAAATAATTTAGAAAAAGTTCTGGAAGTATGTGAAAAAGTCAACCTAGTACTAAATTGGGAAAAATGACAATTTATGATTGCAGGAGGAATTGTACTTAGGCATAAAATTTTTGAAAATGGCATGGAAGTAGATCCTGCAAAAATTCAAGTTATTGAAAAATTACCACCTTCAACTAATGTTAATGGGGTAAGAAGCTTTTTAGGACATGTTGGTTTCTACAGGTGTTAAATATAAAATTTTTCTAAAATAACTAAGCCATTATGCCAACTTTTAGAAAAAGACACAAATTTTGATTTTAAAGAGGAATGCATAAAAGTATTTGAATTATTAAAGAAAAATTAATCACTACACCTATAATAGTTCCACCTGATTGGGAGAAACCATTTGAAATAATGTGTGATGCTAGTGATTATGTTATTGAGATTGTGTTAGGACAAAGACACAACAAATTTTTTAAAGTAATATATTAAGCTAACAAAACTCTAAATGATGCTCAAATTAACTACACTACTACTGAAAGAGAGTTGCTCACTATTATTTATGTCTTTGATAAATTTAGACCTTACTTAATTTGAACTAAATGTATAGTGCATACAGATCATTATGCTATTAAATAGTTGATGTAAGAAGGATGTTAAATCAAGATTAATTAGATGGATACTTCTATTGCAAGAGTTTGATTTTACAGTAGTTGATAGAAAGGGAAACGATAATCAAATAGATGAACATTTGTCTAGACTAGAAAGAGAAATATTAACTAATTTTGCAAATGAAATTTTAGAGAATTTCCTTTGATGAAAAGTTATATAGTATTGATGAAATGAATGTATCGTGGTATGCTGATATAGTAAATTATATTATAAGTGATATTTTACCATCTAATATCAAAAATCCACAATTAAAGAAATTTATATATGATTCAAAATTCTATTTTTGGGATAACACATATCTATATAAACAATGTAAAAATCTAATTATTAGAAGGTGTGTTTCTTATGATAAACTTAATAGATAATTGAAAGATGTCATGATTCTAAATTTGGAGAATATTTTGGAATGAATATGACTGCATATAAAATTTTACAAGCTAGATTTTATTGGTCTACTCTTTTCAGAGATGTTAATGAATATAGTAAAACATGTGATCGATGTCAACGAGCAGGAAATATTCCTAGAAGAAATGAAATGGCTCTATATTACACATTAGAAGTTAAAATTTCTGATGTGTGGGGTTTAGATTTTATGGGACCATTTATGCCTTCATTTGAAAATTTATATATATTACTTGTTGTTGATTATATGTCCAAATGGATTGATGTTGTTGTTGTACCTAGATGTGATGCTCGGAGTGTTTCTAAATTTTTAATTAAAAATATTTTTACAAGATATGGTATGTCGAGAGTAATTATTACAGATGAAGGATCTCATTTTAGAAATAAGAGAATAAAAAAATTGATTAAGAAATATTATATTATGCATAGATTCTCTACAGTTTATCATCCTCAGACTAGCGGTCTAGCAGAGATATAAAATCATGAAATTAATTGAATTTTAGAAAAAGTTGTAAATCCTTATAAATCAGATTGGTCTGCTAGATTAGATACTGCATTATCGGCATATAGAACTGCTTATAAGACTCCAATAAGAATGTCCCCATATAGACTTATTTTTGGAAAAATATGCCACTTACTAGTAGAATTGACATAAAGCATTTTAGGCTATTAAAGAATTTAATTTTAATTTAAAGGATGTTGGTGAGAAAATGCATAAAGCATTTTGGGCTATTAAGGAATTTAATTTTAATTTAAAAGATGCTGGTGAGAAAAAATTATTACAACTCAATGAACTTGAGGAGATTAGAAATGAAGCATATGATAATGCAAAAATCTATAAAGAGAAAATGAAAATATGGTATGATCAGAAGATTATTTAAAAGAAGTTTGAACCTGGACAAGAAGTTTTATTATATAATACAAGATTGAGATTATTTCCAGGCAAACTGAAATCCAGATGGTTATGACCATTTAAAGTGATTAAAGTCTATCATTATAGAATTGTTGTTGTTAAAGATCCTAACACTGGAAAAATATTTAAAGTTAATGGGCATCGATTGTAACATTATTATGAAAGGCACATACCGCAATTTAAAGAAGTTTTAATGTTAATTCAACCTAACTAATCAAATGGTATGTTGGGCCTAATCAAATGGTATGTTGGGCTGACGACGTTAAACCAAGCGCTTTATGGGAGGCAAACCATATATAAATATAAATATCTATGTATTCCTATTTTGTTTGATAAGTGTTTATATATTAATAGATAATAATCCTACATAATTTTATATATTATAAATTAAGAAAAATTTTTGTATTAGAGGAAAATTTGGAATCAAATTGATTGAAAACATGAAAAGACGCAATTTTGGCCTCTGATACCAGATGGGCGCTGACGGTGCCCGCAGACAGACTAAAGCGCCGATAGCGCCATCGGTTTAGGACAAAATTTGGTGGACTTTGGCAGGATTTCTTTGAATAATAACTGTTGGGAGGTTTTTTTAAAGTCCTAAAAACTTCTTTGGACAACCAGGAATTTACTATTTTCGAATTTCATGGCCTCCAATTCCCGAAATACTTTGAGGTATGGAGTTTTCAATAGAAGAAAATTTATCAGTTTTGACGCGCAAAGATTATACGACAAAGTTATTACAAAGAAGAGGCTTCTCAAGGAGAGAGGCTTTGTCAGTCATGGATTGATTAATCCAAGTTCTCTGATTGATCAAATCATTATACAAAGGTGATGAGAAGTTTTGTGCTACACTACCGCTGCAGTTGTTGTACCAGTAGTGAAGGAATTCTATGCCAACTTACATGGAATTACCTAAGGAGTTGTCTTCGTATGAGTTAAGGTTGTACCATTTACTCCTGATCGAATCAATGAGTTGTATATGATAGAAAGTGTTCCAATCTATCATTATACAAATTTTATCCCTACCAGAGATTTGATGCAAGATGTCTATAATTGTCTGACGGATGAAAGTGATATTTTGGAAATGGGAGATGAAGGATATGTTAGTTTCTCTGCTTCATTTCTTAATCTAAAATCGAAGCAGTGGCATTTCTTCATTTCTGCAAAATTACTCCCTATCATGAAGATTAGTAGAGTCACCAAAGAAAGTACTATTTTGAATTATTGCATTCAAATGGAAAAACCCATTGATATAGGATCTATCATATTTAAATATGTTATGAGTATTATTATGAATGGGCCAATTTATGGACTTGTGCATCCTTCCACAATTTTCCTACTTTGCAGTCAATCTCAAGTTCCATATGAAAGTTGGGAAAAAGTTTTATTACCTTGGTAGCCCATGATTCCTATTGATGATAATTATGTTAGGAAAGGGAATGAAGCATTAGATACTTACTTGGATCATTTCTCACATGCTTCAACTCCATTGATGCCACCAACAGTTGGAAGTTCACTTGCTGTAGAAAAGAAGTTGAAGAAAATTGAAAGAAAACTTTAGAGTATTACGAATGCAATAGAAGATCTTAAGTACCTTTTTTATCACCTAGATTGGAGGATAAAAGAGAATTTTGATCATATTGGAACATTTGAAGTAGGATTAGTGTGGATGTTTAAGGAAAAAGGATGGATCGAAGAAAATTCGACTGATCAATTCCCGTACCGACCCTTCTACAATTTGTACTTTTATTATCAGTCTATGGGAGATATTAAAAGAGGAGAAAACACTGAAGATGAGGCATAATAATTGAAGAATTTGGACTCTCTCTACTAGTTTAAAATACTTATGTACTTAATGTGATTGTGTGAATTTAATTTAGTTTGCTTTGCTTTAGAATTCTGAACTTTGATTGTGTATAGAGTTTTGTGTCAGCTTTTAGTGTTGTGGCTTGATTTTGACGTTGATTTATAATTTAGTTTGCTTAATATGTGTGAAAGTGTGAGTAGAAAAATGTGTTTGTAAAAGTATATTTTCATATATAAAAGTTAGTTTGTTGTTGTTTGTGAAAATGTTTATTTGTAAATTATTGTTAGATAAAAATTTGTGTTTAAAAATACTAAAAAGACTTTGGTGAAAATTGAAAGGAAATTGAAAATTGAAAAAATTGAAAAATGGAATTTTTAGAACTTCAGCGCCGACGGCGCTGGCATGGGCGCCGACGGCACCCTTGACCTGAGAACAACCTTTAACCCTTTAAAATTTGTGATTTTCACCGTAAACCGCCATTTTTATCTTTTGAGTCACCTTCAACCTCTGACTTTTGCACCTAGGGTTCACTTTTTCTTAGATTTGAGGCGATTTTAAGGCAAAGGAACTTTGGATTTCATCTTCTCTAGGTAAGAGCTACACTTTGAACTAAAAAAATTTGATTTTCACCAAGGATTTATCTCACATTGCCGAGATCCAAAAATTTTGGATTTTTTGAGAGATTCTGAGAAAATCCTTTGTTGAAGAACTCTTACTTAGTAGATTTAAGTATAAAGTGTTTTACTTTGTGGCTTTCAAAATTTTTTTGGAATTTATTTAAATTTTTTCAAATTTTCTCTAGATTTCCCATGGCACCAAGAACGAGCAAAGGAAAAAGAAAAGTAGATTATGAACAACAAAAATTTGTTAGCTTCAGGGCTAGTGCTCGTTTCAATAGTCTACTTGAGCATAAAAAAGTAATTCCGGATCATGGTTTTAAAAATCTGGGTGAAGAAGTCGAGCGATTAATCAATACTCAGCAGTGGAAAAATTTATGTTATTTTACTGCTAATGCGATTATTGGTGTAGTGATGGAATTCTATGCCAACTTTACTGAAGCTTATGACGACTTTATTTTTGTTCGTGGGAGAAGGGTAAAGTTTTCTCCAAAAAATATTAATGAATTTTATCAGTTGGAAGATGTTTACAGTTGCCAGTATAAATCATTTTCTGCTACTAATGAGGCCTTAGATGAGGTTATTTTTTTTTCTTACTGATGGAAGATGAACCTGGAAAGTCAAAAATGGTGTTAAGGTAAACTTCCCTCTTTCTATGCTTAATGTAGTATTTAAGGCCTGACACTACTTTATTTCTAGAAGAATGATTTAGAAAAATCATCATAATGAGGTGACCAATGATAGAGCCATCCTAAACTTTTGTATTCAGCAAGTGATGAGGATAAATGTAGGCTCTATTATCTATATGAACACTAGATCTATTGCTTTGGGAGAGACCACTGGTGGTTTGACACACCCTGCACTTATTTTTACACTCTGTGAACAGGCAGGAGTTGATTTTAGACCTGTGGAAGAGAGAATTAGGCCTCTAAGACCTATTGGGCCTGCTAATATAAAGACATATGAATCCCATGTTGAATGGAGATTTGGAAGTAAGACCACAGATATTCCTTCTACTTCGAGGACCCCTACTTCTAGTGATCCTACTAACCGAGAACTTTTAGACAAATGATGATCCAACATGGAGATATCTTAAGAATGGATCATAGGTTGTAAAACATGGATGTCAGAAATGCTCGCACTGATGATTTGATACGGCAAAATTTCGAATATGATGCTGCTTATGATGATGCGTTGGTGAGTTACATGAAGGGTGACCATTCAGTTCAGTTTCCTACTCACCCTGTTTTTACTCCATATCAGCGGCAGAATTTGGATGTAGAAGAAGAAGAAGATTAAGATTGGTGATTTTTTTTACTTTATGTTTGATTGTACTTTGTTATTGTGTTGTTTGTTTTTGTTATATTATTGAGACTGTTTGTTAGATTGTGAGACTCTGTTTTGTTGTATGTTGAGTTGTGAACTGTAAGTTGTAAAACTGTTTTCATTTCGGAATTCAGTTTAATTTTGTTGTTAGTTTTTGTTTTTTATTAAATGTAGTGTAATTAACTCTTTCTCAGCAGATTTTTTATGTATTATGCGAAATTTAATGTTTTAAGTCTTGTAGTTTTTTTAGATTAGAACTTAAAGTATTTCAGAATTAAAATTTCAAAATCAGAACCTTCGACAGCTATGTCTTTTCTTTATGTATTTAATGTTTTCTTTCACCTTTTATTTTTCAGTTCTTCATGCTAAATCTTTTAAAAATTTAAGTTTAGGGGGGAAAGAAAAATTCCTTTTTTAAAAAAAGAAACTTAATTTTATTTGTCCTCACTTAGCTATATTTTCAAAAATTTTAAATTTAACATGACCTTTGGTATTAGGGGTTAACTTAAGATAACTATATTTATGTTTTTAAACATATAGTAAACTTAAGTAAAAATTTTTAATAATAAAGGTTAATTTTAAAGATTAAGATATTTGGTATAAAAGAAAAAGACTAATGTTTTTTTTTATTTTAAGTAAAGAAAATTGTATTTTTGAAATATTAAAAATCTTGAAGGTTCATGTAAAAAGAAAAAGAATTAAAGTTTATGAAATCTTTAAGTTAATATAAATTTGTTAAGTGAAGAAATGTAATAAGTTTTTAAAGAATTAAACTTTATGAAATCTTTAAGTTAATATAAATTTGTTAAGTGAAGAAATGTAAAAGTTTTTAAACTTTATGAAATCTTTAAGTTAATATAAATTTGTTAAGTGAAAAAAATGTAAAAAGTTTAACTTTAAAAAGAGGATAGAGAAAAAAATGTAAAAAGTTTTTAACTTTAAAACTTTATGAAATCTTTAAGCTAATATAAATTTGTTAAGTGAAGAAATGTGACAAGTTTTTGATTTTAAGAAGAGGATAGTGAAGTTCAAAATCATTAAAGGCTATCCAGATATAGTAATCCTCACATATAAAAAAATAAAAAATAAAAGAAAAGATGTGGGGAGAAGCTTGAGGAGAAGCCTAATTAAAAATTGGCTTCACTTGAATCAATTTAAAAAAGAAGGCTTACTACATTTTCTAAACTTTTATTTGAGTATTAGTTTATTTACTAGTAAAGTTTTATAAAGTTCTTTTTCATATAAATACTTTAAGTAACTTTAATATGATAATTTGCAATTTTTCTTGAAAAGAATAGAGAATCAGAAATCTTGGAATTGATTGCTAAATATTCTTATACCTTTAGTATTAACTGGAGTTATTTTGAATTTTTCTTAAGTTATGCTATTGTATTTAGTGGACTAAGATATGAAAATCTAGAAGTTAAATTCTTTACCACAAGTCATATTTTTATATAGTATAAGGAGTTACCTTGAGGACAAGTAACATGTAAGTTTGGGGGATTTTGATACACTAAAAATATATGCATTTTTAGACCCATATTTTATACCATTAAGTTTGGGGGATTTTGATACACCAAAAATATATGCATTTTTAGACTCATATTTTATACTCTTTTTTGGTATTATTGCACTTTAATGGAAGGTATTTTTATGTTTTCTTGCAGATTGTTGAATTTTAGGACTTGAAGCAAGAAGGATGAAATTTAGAGCAAAAATGAAGAAGTTGAAAATTTTTTTAGCGCTGACGGAGTCGTTTGAAAGAGAGTAGCGAATTAAATTGCGAAACACTGGCGTCCATGGTTCTAGAATGGGCGTCGACGGCTCCAATGTCGGTTCAGCCCATATTCTTAGAAGATTTGATGAATTTGGATGCTTCTTGAAGAGTTTTTGGAGGCACCTATTGGAGAATCGACTCTACGCTTTATTTGAAACCAAAATTGATCAGAAAAGTGACTCTTCCCGACATCTCATCGCTCCAATTCATCTTTCTACGCATCACACATTTTTCCATTTTTCATTCCACAACCATTTAGAGTCCATTGTTCTTATAATTTAGAGTTTTGTGGTGAGATTAAGTGTGAACTCTTCTCTAAGAGTGTGAGAGATTTCTTCTTCCAACATTTCCTAGAAGAGGCTACAAGGAATTTGCTTTGAGAAAAAGTTTCAGATAAGTGTTGTTTGTTTATTAGTATTATATGAACTTTCTTTTATATATGAAATTAGTGTTTTGTTGTATCTTTCTCATGAACTCTGAGTAGTTTACTTTATCTTTCTCCCTACTATGAGATATGGTGAAATGAAAAGATAATATGAATGTGCCAATATTAAAATATAAAATAAATTGTGATGGTTTTTCAACTCCAAACTTAATTTACTTTTTGAACTGGCCAATTGAATTGTTAAAAATGTTCTGAAACATATGATCCGGGGAGTATGAGTTCTACAACAGAGTGAGGATCACATTTGATTCCATGAAGGAGAATTTCGTTCATGGAATTAAGTACAAATAAATAGGAAAATATACTTTGTTGGGTATAGAATTGGAGAATCTTTATGGTGAAAGACTAAAATCCCCAATTCGATCTTAGTGTTTAAAAACTAAAGCGAGAGTTATCCTTTATGTGAAGGGAAGTGGGAGCCCTAGAGTGGGAGCCAGTATCCTCCTAGCCTAGCCACAGATTTAGGGACTAAACCTGGGATTAACCAATGATTTTCTATAACACTGAATTAGGGTAGAGAATTAAAATTGCTCCTATTTGGCACAAATAATCAATGATTTTCTATAACACTATATCAGGGTAGAGAATTAAAGCTGCTCCTATTTTTGGTACAATACATATTAAAACCATTTATCTCATCTCATTTTACCAAAATCTCATTGTAGTGGAAAAGATGTTTTTTCACATAAAAAATCTTCATCACATAAACATAATAGTTTAGTAGTTACTGTTTAAACTTTGTATTTTAGTTTTATTATTAGTTAAATAAATTTGTTCTGATAATATCTCAACTTTCAAAATTAGTGACATTAATTTCGTTTTGACTTTTTGTAAATTTCCTAGTAAATTTATCATTTCAAATTTAAACCTTCCCCATGGGATCGATATTTGGGGCTTAAATAGAATCTCATTTATTACTTGATAATGATACATATACTTGCGTAAAATCCCAACATTAGTTGCTTAAATTTTTATTTTATAAAATATTGCATCAAGCATTTGGCACCGTTGCATAGCGGAGTAAACTATATAATTTTTACACAATTATATTTCACTCGGGATCAGTCGTGCTCCCTTTAGAAGTGCAGCTACCCTCTCTCCGTATCACCATAGCCAGGAAGATTACAAAAGAAGAGAATGCCAAACTCAGGCTCGAGGAATTATAAAGTCTTGAAGGGAAGTGACTCTCAGTGCAGCAAAATCTAGAACTATACCAAGCCAGGATGGTGCAGGTGCATGACAAGCTGGCTCGCACAAGGACGTTTAAAGTTGGTGACCTTGTTCTTCTTCTCATAAAACATATTCTTGCACACTGCAATATAGGAGGAAAATTTGAGCCAACTTGGGAGGACCGTTCATGGTCGAGAAATTTTTCTCTAGAGGTTCTTACTTATTAGTGGATTGTTAAGGTGAAAGACATTTGCTTCCAATCAATGGGTGGTATTTGAAGAAGTATTACACGACATGATGTTTCAAGGAATGAGCTTTAGAGATGATACTTACACCCCTAGATATGTTGGCGTAACGATTTTGTCTATGATTGGGTCCAATTAAATGATCCAAAAAAATAAGAACAGGAATTTCCCATAAATAAAATAAATTTCTTTGCACTAAAATTAACTAAAAAAGTACATCACTATAAAAATAATAATTAATAACAACTTATTGCTCTTGTTCGGATTGAGATACAACTCACCGTTATTTCCCCTATTTCTTGCGGAAAAATGTCGGGCCAGAGAATGATTTTCTCTTTTAAGAATGGCATCAATCTTGTATTTGATGAAGAAAAGGTGGCACGGGGCACCATCATGATCATTGACCTGGACTTCAAGCAGGTCAAAATGAAGTTCAAAAGAAAAGGAGGGTCTGAGTACAGTGCTCAAGTTTCAAAGTAAAGAAGAAAGTACAGTCAACAAGAAAAGAAAAGTTCGAAGTACTGGGAATGAGGTCCTAAGAGCCAGCAGTTTGACAGGGGGAGGGGGCTAAATAGATAGAATCCATGGCTTTAACTTCGGAAGGGAGACTGGTCAGTGCTTCGACAAACAGAATTCCACCAAGAGCATCCGGGAAAACAACATTGTCTCGCACACATCATCATAATGTAAATTGTTGCAAGCACTGAATACTCGACCAATTAGAAAGAAGAATCAGTTCAGGAGCTGCATAAGCAGATATCTCAACAGCCCATGAGGAAGATCAAAGGCTAGATCAGTCGGTGGGGGATGCAATTCCCCAATCTCCAGTGGGACAGATAGAGATGGTTCCAATTATGGAGCCCTTCTTACTAGAGAATACTCCAGCGGAGCCTTGCAAAGGTTGCAGAGAATGTGATGCTCCTCCAGAAGAGAGCATCATACTCCTTGTTGCACAAAGGCTTGAGGATCACTAGGATGTGGAGTCGTACGTGTCGTAGTTTATATAGCTCATATGATTACAGACCATTTAAGAGGAAGACTTGGAAAGATTTCAGCAAGTCCACCAGAAGAGCTTTAATTATTTTGAGCTAATACAAGGAAATTATGTTAGTATTCTTGAAGTATTGGAGCTATACAATGATGTCTTTTAAGAGACTGAACAAAGAAGGAAAGTAAACTGTGTATTCTACCTTAGGGACTTAGGTCGCAAAAGTTGTTTGAGAAAGAAGACATACTCTAAGCCACAAAAGTGGATGCACATAAAGGGAAAAATCACAATTTAGTGTGGTTGTTGCTATAACTTCACCATCTATAGGAAAGGGAATTCCCCAGATATCTTGAGACACGATGAAGTAGACCTGATACCTTTTGTAATAAAGAAGATGATTAAAAGAATGGCTTCCTGACACATCCTATCAGCAGACTGTGTCCCCAATAACTACATTATTAACATCTACAGAGAAGGTGATTGCATCCCGCCCCACGTAGACCACCATTATTTTGTCAGACCTTTCTGTACAGTGTTATTCATTAGAAGACGTGATATAATGCTTGGAAAGAAGTCAGATATCATTGAATCAAGAGAATTCTGAGGACCGGTGAAGATTCCCTTGCCTGTGTGGTATGTCCTGATACTTAAAGGGAATGGAGCTGACCTGGCTAAGCATTGCATCCCAGGCGTAGCACGAAGAAGGGTGTTTGTTACTTTTAAGACGATGGACAACACTAAGGTGTCATATGGGTATTGTCTTGGCCAGGATCTTGAAAGACTACAACATTTGGAGTTTTGAGACAACACACCTCTAAGCGTCAAAGAAACTTTTGTCCTAGAGAATACCTTAGGAGGAGGGTTAGTCTCCACAGTTCTAAAAAATCATGGTGGACCTGATAGATGGCTCAGAAATAGAGACAATTCTTCAGAGGCAAATGTTATTTCTATGATTGTAAACCAGACATAAATATCAGATTATACTTTCAATGTATCTGATTTCTTGAAGAGTAACAAAGTTTGATTTTGCCACCATGTGTGCTTAATTCAATTCCATTTGACTAAATCTTGGATTCGGTCTTACAAATACTAACGNAATTAATTTTCATTACAAAAATATTTCTTTAAATCTACCATAATATTTAAATAGTTGAAAAAATATAGTTACCCGAGTTCACTACATGAAATCATATAAATAATTTTTGAAAATATTGAAATAGAGGACATCTAATAGTCAATCTTTTTCTTCCCTCTCCCAAACTTAACAAAAATATTTCTTTAAATCTACCATAGTATTTAAATAGTTACAAAAATATAGTTACCTGAATTAAATTTACTACATAAAATCATATAAATAATTTTTGAAAATATTGAAATAGAGGACATCTAATAGTTAATGTTTTTCTTCCCTCCCCTAAACTTAAATTTTCAAATATGAAATAATACTGGTGGAAAGAGAAAAACTATAAATATAAATCATACCTCAGTATTGTAGGCGTTTTTATCATTCTGAAATTTCTACAGGCCTTCTCAAATTTTTACTTCACCTGGTCTGTAATATTAGGAGCTTTCTACACATATAAATTATTAGAGGAATTTTGGGTAATGAAATTTTGAAATAAGTATAAAACTGAAACAAGCACAACATTTCCTAACAGAATCACAATACTAAACAATTAAAACTGCAAAAATGAAAAAACTACCACACAAACTTTATAAAAATTTAAAATTATCCAAGTACACAAAATGAAAGTGCAAATACATAACGATCCATTTCTCTTACAAATAGATTACATAAAATTAAAATACAAACATAAGTACATTAATTTCATTCTAGATCAAAATCCCAAGCTATATCTTCATTGCCTTGATCAACAGGTGGATTGGGTTGATATTAAGTATATCAATGACATTCAGGAAACGTAACATAAGGTCTCCTCTATAGTGCCGAGCCTGAGCTTCATAATAGGCTACCTCAAAATTTGAATGCCTCTACAAGTACTCACTATCATAATCGTGTCGGCGTTCTAAACCTCCAACCCTCTCACTTATCAATTCTATGCTCTTTCGCTGCAAGGTCAACTCATTCATCAAATCTGAGAGGGTAGGGGAACTAGAAGGTGGAAGGTTATAACTTGTAGAGGGGACATCTCTACTAATAGAAGGTTCTTAACTTCTACTCCCAGTTCTCCATTTCTTAAGGGATTCAAAAGTCTTCAAATTAGCTTTACTAAAGGGTTTCATAGGATAAACACATTCTTCATTTTCAAATTCTACTCCAAAAAGTTTGCAAATTGTATAAATAAGTTCAGGATGTCTTAGACCTCCAGTAGTCTCACTCCTTGACATGGTCAATATATACTTAAGAATTATTCTCCCCACATTTAGAGTTTCTATTATTTTGAATATAGAAATTCAGAATAGTTCTATCTCTAGTTACCTCACTATGGTGATAGGTAGGTAACAGAGTAGAGGAAATGAAATAGTGCTACGCCTTAGAGGTGGCATTCAGCATGGAAGCAGAAAAATTTACCTTTTCTCGCTCCTTTATCTTTCATGTTCTTTTCCCATCAGTGAGAAAGTTGATCACATCATTGAGGGGGGCTTCCATTGTACTAAAGGATTCATAGTGGAAGCTATAAGAGTCTGGGACTTCGTAAAAAGTGTTGATGCGGGCAACAGTAAACTCAACAGGAATCAACACACTTGAACGATTCCGTCATCAGAATAAATCACATTGGCGTAGAACTCCTTCACAACATTTACATAAGCTTTACTGGTGGTGTAACATAAGTTTTTCCATCTCCGCTTGGTAATAACTCATTTGATTTCTTGTCCCGGACTTTCAAAAACTCGATCTTATATGCACTTCTTTCCTTTAAATACAAAAGTAAATTTTGTCTGAGCCATCGCATTGACGAAGCGAGACCCATCAAACTCAATTCTTCTCTTTTGTTGTGGAGCCGTTTTAATCTAATTAAATTTTAGAAAAATTCCACAAATTACTTCAAATATGCAAATCATGGCTTCCAATAGTAATTCTAAGAGTTCAACAATAAAATCCATGAATCTCTTCCCAAATTCTCTTTACATTCCCAAATTTTTTGGATCTCCTCAATGTGGGAGAAATTCGTGGTGGGAATCAAATATTTTTAGCTTGGAGTGAAGCTCTTACCTAGAGATGATGAAAATTGGAGTTAAAAAGCCTTGAAATTTCCTCCTAATCCAAGATCTCTCATGGCCTAGGTCAAAAATGGCTTTTTAAGGAGGAAGGGGATGATGAATAATGGCGGTTGACTGGTCAAAATTGCGGTTAAAGGTATTTTTTGTGAGCTCGCCGTCGGCAGGGTTAATGGCGCCATCGGCGCGCTTAATTGGAATTTAAATCCTAAGTCTCGAGAAAATCTCGCCGTCGGAGGCGTCGAGGGCCCCGTCGGCGGGCTCTATTGATTTTGTCCAAATTCAGGATTTTTGCGATTTCGATCAATTCCAAGTCTAGACGACATCCATTTAATCATTATAGACATAATTTAAATAACTAAATGATGTCCTTAGCACAAATAAACTTTCAAAACACAAAACATGACATTATATANCATGGGAAAAACACAATAAAACTCAGAATTCATATATAAAATCAAAGTCATACAAACTACAACAAGA
>JXCR01103810.1:396751-431317 GCA_002079205.1 Phalaenopsis hybrid cultivar | reverse complement strand
ATATATATATATATATATATATATATATATATATATATATATATATATATATATATATATATATATATATATATATAGAGGCAAAACGAGCTGAAAACGAACAAACAAATCTTTGTTCGTGTTCGACTTATTAACTTAGAGAAAGAGCAGAACACAAGTTGTTCACAAACAACGAGCCATTTTGAAAATCCTAGCCCATGTAACCATTTTGATTCTACTAAAATTGATTCCCAGATTCCTCATGACATTCTTCTAGGCCAAATTGAACTATTAATTGGTCTAAATCCAAGCCCAAGCTAGGCCCAAAGTCCATGCCCATGCCCAAACCTCATTTTAAGTCTAAAACCAAACTTTTCCCTAAACATTTGATTTAATTAAACACTAATCTTCCCAACACATCCTAAGCATTCGTGCTGGTCACTTCAATCCTAGCCTAAATTTATTTTTGAGCCATGGACCAAAGGTCCCTTGAATCATGGAAACTCCTCCCCTTATTTGGCTAAACACACTTACATATTCCATCAGCCATCAAGATCCCAAGGTAATCATAATTAAACCTTCCCCAGACCTCTTTGAGCCAGCTAGCCGCCACCCTTATTCTGTCTGGTCATACCTAGTTGTCGGAAAACCCAAAATCGAGAAGGACACCCATGGATTAAAACCAAAATTCTATTTATCCAGTGTGGAAAACTCCAATTTGTTAATTGCACTGCTCAACCCTGCACCTCAGCTTACTTGCACCGGCCAATGAGAGTCAGAGGCCTCCCCCTTGGCCAGAATTATAAATACCCCCTCCACGGCCAAACTTGGAGACCATCTAAAACCTAGAGGAAACTCTGTCAAATGCTCTCAAAGCCTCTCCCAGGCTTCCTAAGTGCAATCCAACCATCCTTAGCCACCCAATCCTACAGTCCAAGCTCAATTTCATCACCCGAATCTAGGGATATTTTGGCCACTTCACTAAACTCATCAAAACCCCAAATTAATCTTTCTACTAGCTTCACTAGACCTTAAAATCACTTCCTCAATCAAAAGCCCCTTTTCCCAAGAACCCTAACGTAGTCCTAGACTAAGCTCGAGACACCCTCTGGCCAAAATTATACATAGGTTGCACCTCATCTCAAACCAACACTTCAAGGAGCTTCGTGGACTTAAGGCGATCATCTCCAACCAACCAAATCGAGGCCTCACCTCTTGGGCAAAGGTATAGCTTGAAATCTCTAAGTTTATTCTTGATTTAATTGATTATAAAGTGAACTTGTATTTCATACATATTTATCTGTATATATAGGTACATCTCACTTAGATGAAGATGTAGGAACAAACCGCGAGTGATTTGGTTATAAATTAAGTTAGATATTAGGTCTAGAACACAAACTGTTCTCGGGTTAGTACGATTGGAGATAATGAACAGATGATGTCCATTTTGGCATGTATCGAACAGACTGAACAGATCGCATCGGACGAAGGCTTGGAGCGGGAACTGTAGGACGCATGGCCAACTAATGCGTAAAGTGCAACCAATCAAACATCGATGCGTAGTCTTCGGAGCTGTCGAGGTTTGACGTGGCTCCTGACTTGGATAAGTAGATAAATAGTGTATTTTGGAATTAAATAAATATTTAAACTTTAAAAATACATATCTTGGTATAGAAAGTTCATAAAAATAATATAAAAAAACGCTTGTGCTTAGTTAACAGAGGAAAAAAATGTTGACTAAAAATTAAAAAAAAATCTTCTATTTGTATTTAAATAAATAAAATACTCTAGAGAGTAAATAGATCATAAATAATTAAATAATTACTTAAATCAAAGGGCATTTTGAGGGTTTATTTTGAATGACCTAGGGATCTTATCTGATTTTTTCAAGGTCCAAGGACACTTCTATGGTCAAAAGCCCTAATTTTTAAAATATTTAGTATTATTTTAATTTAAAAAATTATAATAAATAAAAAAGAAGTCAGAAAAATAAAAAATCTTGTTTGGAAGGTTCACTATGCTTAGAGAATCTTAAAAAAAATATAACAAATATTTAGAAAAATTTCAAGCCATTTTCTAATTTAAAATTGATAGGATTATTAAAAAAATAAAAAAAAATATATGAAATAATTCAAATAATTACCAAAATGGGCTAAATTGTAGTTAATCATCCTAGGAGGCCTCTGTAAAAATTTGGAAGCCATAAAAAATTATTTCAAATATAAATATGTATTTTTTTAAGTAAATGCTAAATTTGGCTTAAAATAATTACAATAAATAAAAGGAAAATATGAAATTTGGTTTGGAGTGTTCCGTATAACGAGAGGGACTTAAGAAAAATAAAATTTAGATTAAAATAAGAGCTTCTTTTTAAGCTATTTTCAAATTTTAAAATAATTAAAAATACCCAAAAATATTAAAAATGTGAAAATACTCCAAATTACTCTAAATGTCACCCTGACCACAGAAAATAACTTAAAGAGGTGTTTGTAAATTTCTAATAGTGTATAAAGCTATTTTTAATGATTAAACGTATTTTTCTTAATTTGTGAATAAAAATAATTACAATAAATATAACAAAAATTAAAAAAATATAAAATTCACTTCTCTGAGTTTCTTGGAATCAAAGAGACTTATGGAAAATATAAAAATAATTTTTTCTAAAATAAAATATTTAATTTATTTATTTATTCATTAAAATCAAACTAAAAATTGTAAAAATTAAAATATAATTCAAAAATTCATAAACATTGTTCATAGTGGTCCTCTAACTTAAGTGAACATCCAATAATCTCCTTAAGGACAAGAATTTTTTTTACTTAGTTAAATTAATTATCTTTAAAGATCCTTATTTTTGAATAAAATAACTATTAAAAATTAAATAAAAAATAAAACAAACATAAATTCGCTTCAAATACTTTAATGGACCCATGAGTGGGATAACAACAAAGTTTCAAAGTCATTTGAGTTAAATTGAAGGAATTATGAAGTAGAGACCCCTGAGGGCAAAGTGGTAATTAAAAGAAAATTAACCTTAATCAAATTTAGGGCAAGGCAAAGGGTAGAAAGGTAATATTGATCATAATTAGTTATTTGAAGTGATGGAAACATAAAGGGTTAAAGGATAGAAACCAACTAATTATATTTTCTATAGAAGGGTAAAAATGTAATTTCCCAAATTGTTGGGTTTTGGAAGTTGATTAAAGTTGATGATCTTATGGTGAAGGGCTTATGATAAGAAGATAATAACTCACTAATTGGAAGACATAGACCTTTGGTTAGATCATGATACAGTCTTTTAACAATAATTAAGTCATCTCATTCGACCTTCTTCAAAAATGACAAATCTACTCATGAAGACTTGATAGCTTGATATTGAACTAGGCTCAATCCAACATCACTTAATGAGGTTTATAAGAGTACACAATCAATCATATACACTTGTCAAACACAACAAGCTCAATTGAAATTGAAGGGGTGAAGATTCCTTAACAGTTTAATCTGCCCTTAAGGATATTCACCCACATAATTTCCAAGTGAAACATCAAATGAATGTCAACCCACTAATGGGTTAATTAAAATATTAAAGTTCACTGAGCACAAGTTAAAAAAATTACAATTAAATTAACTAGGAGTGATCAATTTAATAGAATAATAAGTTTGTACGAACTTGAGGTGACTCGGAATATTCTGAAAGATGTTTAGGGTCATTCCCCAAGCACTTTTACGGTCTTCTAAACATTTTAAAGGACACTCAGGCCTATTATTCTTTGTTCAAGAAAACTATCCATAAAACTTTAAGGATCCACCACGATATACCTTGGGACCCATTAATAGAATGATTCTAATAAAATATCATACGCTGCTTATCCTACATTAATAACTCAATGCTCAAGGGTTTAAGTCTTGGATAAGGAATTTAAATCCTTATCATGCGTTGAGGATGTTATTGTCACATATGGATCATCAGGCTTATATAAGGCTGAATTCCAGGTGGCAAGGGCGATGACAACATTGCTTATGTGTGTTAAACGAGGGATGCGAAATGGATTTAGAATAGTATCTCCTACCTCAAGTATCCTCAATAAAGAGTGAGGATAAAACCGATGGTATTATTCACCATCTTTTGGTGGGAGTTGCCCCCGATATTTTAGGTTTCCGATAGCCCTAACCTGATCAGAATAATTAACATGTGGACTACACTACTTTACAAAAAAAAATATTTAACAAAAATCTCTTCTATAGCATGATTACTTTTGCTCAATAATCTAAACACCACTTGCATGAAAAGTTAAAAAAATAACTATTAAAGGTCCACAGGTTAATCAATTGGATCGAGGCTAAGGATTGCCGTCCTTAGATTGCTGGGAGGGTGGCTTCTACGTAAAGTTGGAATTATAAATCACACAGTCCAGCTCTGAACCCCAACCTTTACCAATGTTTTACACTTAGCCCCTATTTTCCATGAGTGACAATGATACACCTAAAATATATAGTATTTTTAGACACATTTTTATACCTATTTTTGAGATATTGCACTTTAATGGAAGGAACTTTTGTGTTTTTATTTCATATACAAATAAAAAGGTGAAAAATGCTTAAAGGAGTGAAAAAATATCAAATTTAGAGCAAAAAGGTGAAAAATGTGCAAAAGAGTTTTGGCCCCTAAGTGTCAGATCCGTCGCTTAAGCGCCGGTTAAACAGAGAAGGCCGCGCCTAAACACCAAAGGCCCTGCGCTTAAGCGCCAGTGACAGTTACTAGACGAGTAAAGTCAGTTTTTGCGAATTTTGAAGAGGTTTTTAAGGCACTCATTGGCTTAATAGGTGGTTATAACCACCATGGACGAAAATTATCACGGAAGGATGCATCTCTTGGGGAAATACATCAAATCTAGAAATATTTTGAAGAGTTTTCAAGGCACCTCTTGGAAAACTATAAAAGAAAGAAGAGAGGACTTTGAAAAGAGTTCTGAAAGTATTGGAAAGTTTTGAAAGTTATCATTTGGGGAGTTAGCTCGGAGAGATTTGCAGGCACCACTTTTACTTTTATTTTATCCTTTCTATTACTTTATTTTGAGTGACTGTAAAGAGAAGAGATTCAAAGGAACTTCAAGAGTTTGGTGGAGAACTTGAGATAAGTTTTTTATCTTTTTGTTTTGAGACTACCTTTGGTTTTAATTGAGGCTTGTTGTTGGTTTGACAATGATTTCTACTTTTAAACTAAAGTGTGGTTTTATTTTCTCCATGGATTCTGAGTAGTTTTCTTTATCTTTCTTCTTAAAGTGATAAGTAATTAAGTTTTGGATGAAAATTGTGTAGAGTACTGATCTTTAATGTTGGAAGAACTTATATTGATTTTAGTTTTGGATGGAAGTTGTGGAGAGTATTGATCTTTAATGTTCGAAGAAGTTGTGATGATTTAAATCAATGCACTTCATTTACTTCTTGATTTGGCCAATCCAGATGTTAAAATTTGTTGTGAGAACATGATTAAAAGTGTTGGATGAAAGTTATGGAGAGTATTGATCTTTAATGTTAGAAGAAGTTGTGATAATTTAAATCCATGTTTCATTTACTTCTTGATTTGGCCAATCCATATGTTAAAATTTGTTGTGAGAACATGTAAGAATCAGATCATTTACTTCTTGATTTGACCAATCCAGATGTTAAAATTTGTTGTGAGAACATGTAAGAACTGAGCCGACCATTTACTTCTTGATTTGGTCTATCCAGATGTTAAAATTTGTTGTGAGAACATGTAAGAACCAGACATTTACTTCTTGATTTGACAATGTTGGAAGAAGTTGTGATGATTTAAATCCATGCACTTCATTTGCTTCTTGATTTGGTCATTCCAGATGTTAAAATTTGTTGTGAGAACATGTAAGAACCGGGCTGGTATTGTTTTACTTCTTGATTTGGCCAATCCAGATGTTAAAATTTGTTGTGAGAACATGTAAGAACCAGACTGGTATTGTCTCAGTCAACAACTGATTTGGCCAATCCAGATGTTAAAATTTGTTGTGAGAACATGTAAGAACCGGGCTGGTATTTTTTGGCCAATCCTAAATGTTAAAATTTGTTGTGAGAACATGTAAGAACCGGGCTGGTATTGTCTTTGGCCAATCCAGATGTTAAAATTTGTTGTGAGAACATGTAAGAACCGGGCTGGTATTGTCTCTGTCAACAATTGGAAAGAATCACATGAGGTTGTATGAAAGAGAATATAGTTCAAATGATTGAGTGCAAATAAATAAGGAAATATTCATTGAAGAGTGTAGAGTTAGAGGACTTTAAAGTGACAGGTTAAAACCCCCAACTTAGTTTATTGTTTTAGGTTCTGATACGAGATGTTAGCTCCCAGGTAGAGGGAATTGAGGAAACTCTAGAGTGAGAGCTAGTATCTTCTCTGCCTAGCCGGTCTTCAGAACTATTCAAACTATAAATTAGCCAATGTTCTTTATAGCAACTCTAGTAAGGGTAAAAAATATTATTGCTCCTATTTAACAGAACACAATTTGCATACTTCCACAATAGAATTCCTATACTTATTACTGATTCATGATAAGAAGAAATATATTTTTCTTATTAAGTGTTTTTCATCTACAAAGCTCTAGTTATCTTTTTAAGTTGTTACTATTTTGTCAAAATATCAAAAATATCAAAAATATTTAAATTTTTATTACTGCAAAATATGTTCAGTTTAAGTAATTGTATTTTTAAAAATAGAAAGTTTTCTAAAAGTGCTTATTGTATAAATTTCCTGTGGGTTCGATATTCAGGTCTTAATAAAAAATACTATATTACTTGATAACGATACATATACTTGCGTAGTATCCCATAATATATAAATTAAAAGTTAAATTCTTATTTTTCTTCAGGATCAAGTTTTTGATTTTGTTGTAAAATAAATAAATATAAGTGAAATATAATCTAAAATATTATTGTACTTTGCATATTAGCAGTATCAAGAGGGATCAGACAACGAAATTTATTTTATCATACTCAGGCTTTTCTCGCGATTTAAAATAGATTTTTCTAAAAATTGAGTTTCTCATAATTTGCTTAAGTTTTATAAGTTTGCTTAAGTTTCCTACATTTCATTATATTATTGTACAAACCCCTTTTTGCAGCAATAGCACACGCCCAAACATACAATGTGATGTTTATTGCCTTCTTCTATGTACTGCACTTCTATTGTTCTTTCGTACGTGCATGTTTAATTATAATGTCAGGAACAAGAAAACATAATACACTTTCAAAACTTCAGAATGACGTAATTCACTCCTTTTAAATTTATGAGGATCTCTCGGATGATGTAACAAACAGCTGCTATTGAGAATTCTCTAGTCAAAATGAACTTAATTGTTTGTTTAGACTAAGTAAATTTAAAAGAAAATAGTGATGCCAGGACGACAGATCCATGAGATCTTGATTGGTTTCTCTCAACTTAAATTAAAATTCTCCCCCCTTAAAATATTTTAATGATAAAATCCATTAATAACAAAATAAATTGCAAACCTTGGAGCTACCGATACAACCATGAGCTTGGAGCAAACTTCAAGGGTAACACGAGTTGGATGTAAGAGAAGAACATCTTCGAGAGAGCAAACAAGGACAACTTCACATTAAATTTCCTTGGTTTAAACAATAACTATCCATAGGATTTTGAGATAGCCCGTCTAATGCAACATAAATCCACACTTTATCTTTAGGCCTTCGCATAGCTATATTGTGCAATTGAAGCCCTAAATCTTTTAGGACTCCGAGGTTGTCATTATGAATGACATAAATCCTCTTATCTTCCAGGTTATTTGCATGATCAGATAATGTGCAGATGTAAGTCCTAAATAAAAAAATGGTAGGATAAAACATTTAATGATATCATCTTCAAAACTTAAGCCCAACAAAATGATAGTTTGGGAAGTCATCAAGGTTCTTGAAATCTGTGACATCCCCTACTTCTCTTTTATTTGGATTCCGAAAAAAATTGTTCTTATTTAATCCCCTCCCATTTGATTTTTCCATGTCCAACCATGAACACTAAACTTTGTAATCTTGAAGACAAACACCTCTGGTCATTATCAAGAGTTTTCTTAAGTGACTTTGGTCGCTTGAGATGTAATTAACTATAGGGAATTGTCTTTATAGGGAACTAAAGAATCCAAATAATATAAACCCAATCTTATCTCTATATTAGATATGAGAACTTGTCGGCCAATATATAAAAAGGTTTGTAGACCAAACGAATGTCACAAAATTTTTTTAGTTTATTTAATTGAGCCGCTGACAAGTAATGTGTCTATTCTTCAGGTTAGGAGCATTGCTTGTAGTATTATGCTCGGCCATTTAAACTAAGAGATGTGTTTGGTCTCACATTTTTCGAAATTAATATATATATATATATATATATATATATATATACTATTTTTTAAATCAAATTACATATATATTAAATTAAAACAAAAATTATTTTCAAAAAATCTCGATTGATAGGAGGCATATCCTAGCTTTTTGTTGTTTATTTGTTGTAATCCTGTGAAGTATATTTTGAATTGATGATGATTATTATTAAATTGATTAAAGGGGGGATTTTATTTTATGTTAAGTGATGTCGGTCAAGATCTCATGGTTTTGTCGTCCCGACATCATTGTTAATTAGAATTTACTTGGTCTAAAGGAGAAGTTAAACTTCTTTAGATAGGACAATTCTTATTAGCAACCATGGTTTTCTTCATCCAAGAAATCATCGTAAATCCAAAAAGGTGAAATATTATGATTGTGTTATCTTTTTATTCTTATTTCTAACATGGAGGTTGATGATTATTGTTATTAAAGTAAGATAAAGGGCGAATTTTATTTTATGTTAAGCAATGTCGGTCAAGATTTCATGGTTCCATCGTCCCGACACCATTGTTAGTTTTGAATATACTTAGTTTAAAGGAGCTACTAAACTTCTTTAGACCAGAGAATTCTTGATAGTAACTATGGGTTAACTCATCCAAGAAATCCTCTTAAATCCAAAGCGTGAATTATTATTATTATGTTATTTTTTTATATTTTTATTATTGTTATTTTGTTTAGGTATATTATAATTATTATGTTATTTTGTTTAGGTATAATTATTATGTTATTATCCTTATTATTATTATTATATGTTTTTATATATATAATTATTATTTGGGTTTGAATTTTAATAGATCTCACCGACATAAAGTTTGATGTCTTATGTTTCTTTTTCTCCAGGGTAGCTTCATGTTCATCCAATGTCTCGACCACCACCGGGTTTACCTCACAAACCCACACAGAGAAATTTGAATGAGAATTTGGGAACAAGATAGAGCATTAAGTAATCATACACATAAATGTCAATATAATAAATAAAAAAGGAAGAGACCATGCATATGATGTCATATGAGATATATTTTAAAGCTCTTAAACCAACTGAAGATATGTGGAGACAATGACTCAAAAAGGTGAGCATGTTGTGGAGGCAGTGACCCAACATATAAGTGTGTCACGGAGCCAGTAACCCAGAGGAGTGGATATGTCGTGAAGACAACGGCTCGACAGATGGGTGTGTCATGGAAGCAATGACCCAAAAGAGTGGTCGTGTCGTGGAGGCAGAGGTTCGACAAATGAGTATGTCGTAAAGGTAGTGACCCAAAATAGTGGGCGTACCGTGGAGGCAGTGACCCAAAGGGTTATGATCCTCACTGGGGAGAATCATACAAGTGAGATAAGTGTATGAAAGGACACTCAAAATTTTTCTAGCAAGCATGTGATAAAGATCATGCAAGTAGTCATGCAAGACATATAACACAAGAGGTATTGCGTTCAGTCACCTATAGTATAAGATGTTGTTGAGGAGAATTACACCTTGCCACAATAATGACCAAACACACATGCAAATGAAAAACATATACAAGGTATAATGTACCATGCAAGCAAAAAAGCAAGCACATGCAGAGCGTGCATTATGCAAGTGATCGGCCGACCGAGGAGGAGCAACTGTTCAAACCTAAGTGATCTGAAAACGAGACAAGGGTGACTAATAAAGCCTAAGTGAACAGATGGTCGGGTTGGGGCGGCCGGTCGAACCAAAGTGCTTTATAGATTGAGCTAGATCGGCCAGTTAAGGCAGAAGGTGATGCATATCATGTGACGATGGCCAATTGGAGCAAAAGTGATGTCGACCAAGCTGGGGCAGCCAATCAGGGCAAGAAGTGGTGTCGAACGGGTCAGGGTGGCTGTTTAAAACCATGTTCAAGTGGAAGATGCTTAAAGCAAGGCACACACATGCCACAATTCAAAGCGAACGATCATGCTCAATAACAAGACGTACTTGTGCTAACAATCTCACATAGGACACATAGGGTTTGGCACTTGGTTGCGTGACATAGCCACCTTTTGCTTTGACGAGGAGCGTAAGGAGTTTCATCTTTATGTCTCTAGAAGGGAAACTCTCCACAATGTTGTGGAATGTGATAGCTACAAAGTTTTTCTTATTTCAAAACTCCTCATGATTTTGCAAAGTGAGATAGCTATAAAGTCTTTCTCATTTTTTGAAATCCAAACATCCAACCATCTGTAAGGAAGGTTGGGGAAAACTAAAGCAAGGGGAGATCGGGACTCTAACATGTTAGGATTTAGGTCTATGGCTCACTGAGGAGGATCACTCAGATCCGCATAAGAGTGTCTGCCAAAAGCTTCCTAACCTTTGACTATTTGTTGAAAATCAACGACCAATTCAAGGGAGTGTGACTGCGTCGACTAACATCGGCCGACACACTCACTCTGCTTGAGCGATCAGACCCAATACACCTACCATAAGTTGACCTAAGGCCAACTAGGAAAGAAAATGCAAGAGTTTTTAGATCTTATACAGTCGCAAAGGTTTTGGATGTTCTCATCGCTTGCTCTAAGCTGTCAATGTCTAATGTTGAATCAAGCCAAGGGAGGAGAGGGGTGATGGTTTTCGCTCACGTGAGCTAGGACCGATTAAGGTTTGAGGGAGTGTCGTGTGTTGAGGGGTGTTGTATGGGTTTTTATATGGATTTTCCTTTTTTATTTTATTTTATCTATTTTGTTATTATTATTTCATTTAAATTCATTAATTTGAGTGCAATTTGTTCATGCTCGGAACCATATCTATAAGAGTGTGGTCCCTAGATAAAGTTGACGTTCTATATACACTCACACCGTCTATTTTGTCATCCAGGTTCATCTGGATAAATTCATCAATGAGCGGGTCAATTTAAGTTCAGTTTGTACGTGATGCGGTGGATGATATTCATCTATCCAATTGGAGTCATTCAACAAGATAAATGCTGACCGATATTTGCCTAAGCAAGAGTCAAAGTCTGGTGGAATGATCCCAACATCATTCCTCTCAACACACGTCGAAGGACCTCAAAGTCATGTCATGAGTGATTTCATTTTATTTATTTTTGACTTTGATTTTGATTAGTGAATTCAGGCTCATATTTGGTTTACAGGAATTTTTAAAATTAGATTTAAATTTTGATTGTGGTGTGTATGTGAATTGTAGTGTGAATGTGATGTGAATTGTGATGTTTTGTGTGTGTTGTTTCAAAGAATGAAAACTCCTAAGTCCAAAAGATCTTCTTAAGGCATTTTCCAATTTTTATGGGAACTCGATTTGAGTTTCAATGAGTTTGTCTCAGTCGACACAATCAAGAGTTGAAGATTTAAGACCATACACATGAGACTATATGGATTAAAGAAGTGGTTTGAATTTCTAAGTGGTGTGGGTCTCAATACTAGTCTTCTAGGAGAGTTAGTAGGGAAACCCTATAGCTAGATCCTGGATTCTAGAGAGGGAAATAGACCTCACAAAAAATGAGTTCAATAACAACTTTCGATAAGGTTCTTGTAGCTTCTAGGCATAGCAAATTGTCCCTACTTTTAAAGTAGACAGGAAAAATTCTGAAAAATTCTTGGATTATACTTTTGACTTCCAATGAATATGCATCTCTTTAATGATTTCTGCTTGAATGTATGTGGCAGCTACCAATTCTTGTGTTATTGTAGTCGTTTAAATCATTCAAATTTTATTGTTGCTATCAATTCATATGTTATTGTCATCATTAAAAATGACAACAATAAGCTAGTGATAATATTGTCATCACTTGTGATGACACAATGTCAATTTACTCTTTTTTTTAAATGCTGATTTATTAAGTTTCTTATTTATCGTCATTTTTTAAAATTTCATCCTTATATATCTTGCTTCTATAATTTGATATTTATATTTATAATATTGGGACATTTACATAAATACCACCAATTTTTTTGTATTTACACATCTAACGCCCAAGCCTTCATATTTATAGGTATACCCACTCAAATATTTTAAATTGCATAAAAATTACCACCATCATTATCCTTTGAAAATTGAATAAAATCTTACATGTGTTTGTCCGAAAAGATGCCAAACATACAAAAATGTGCCAGATATATGAAAAGGTGTCAATGAAGACAATAATAACTTGTAACTTCTGCAGATAATAATAACCAACATAATAACTTATAACTCTCAATGACCATGTTGCAATTTTTACACTTTTATCCCTCTATTATCTATAAATAGGATGACCTTTTTTTTATGTAAGGGGACTCATACCATTTGATTTTTTCAACTGTTTAGGCATAACTATTCTTTTATCTTGTAACAACTTATTTCAATATATAAAATGAGTTCGAGAGCCTGGAGAAGCCCCCCACTTTGCCCTTTTGGGGGTAATTGCAATGTCACTTCTTCTTTCACTCTTTTTCTCATTTTCTCTTGGTTTCTACGCTCTATTCTTTTGGCATGATCTACATGAAAAATTTGAATTCAACAACATACATCAATTTATAACATTAAGGTGTTATAACCAATGTTGTGAAAACCAGATCAGACATCAAACTGAAAGAATGAAATGCTTAAGGTTCATTGGTTCAACCGGGATTAAAGCAGAGGTTGTACTCAATGATGTAATAAATATAAAAAGTATTTAAATATGACGAATAATATAATAATGATATATTACATGAAAATGCTAATTAAAAAGTANATCTCATTAATTCTAAGGAAATAATTTATTTACAATAATAAATTATTTCCTAACATAACTCTAATTCTAAGGGAATAATTTATTTATAAGAATAAATTATTTCCTATCATAACTCCTAACAGTTTCTACGCTCTATTCTTTTGGCATGATCTACATGAAAAATTTAAATTCAACAACAAACATCAATTTATAACATCAAGGTGTTATGACCAATGTTGTGAAAATCAAATCAGACATCAAACTGAAAGAATCAAATGTTTAAGGTTCATTGGTTCAACTGAGATTAAAGCAGAGGTTGGACTCAATGATGTAATAAACATAAAAAGTATTTAAATATGACGAATAATATAATAATGATATATTACATGAAATGCTAATTAAAAAGTGATCACAATTGCATCATAAAACATAAAACACAATAAAAATAAATTCAACAATTTTAAATATAAAAATATTTAATATTTGAATGACTAACCTCATATTTGTTGCAAAAAAAAAAAAATCTTTCTTTGAAATCTTGTATTTCATATTTCCTTCCTTCAAGATTTGATATTCTAGAAGTACAATGTAAAAGATAGAAAATTAAGATTAATCAAAAACCTAAGGAAACTTGAAAGCTATAACCACATCCTCTAATATACATTTCTCTTATCATATCAAATCACTATCAATTGAGAAAGATAAAAGAGAACTTTACATTCCTCTAAAGTACTACTCCATTTTAATCACACAACTTTATTTATATAAATTAGTCACAATCTTTTGAATAATAAATCAAATAAGCTAAATTAAATATTAGCTTTATGCAAAAAATATTATGATCACCCCAAACAGACATTACAACTTTAAATAAAAATATAAAATAATTTTGATATTTCTTTCTTTCTTCAAATCATTCATGAAAAAGAATGCAATGCAGTCTAAAAAAAAANAAAAAAAAAAAAAAAAAAAAAAAAAAAAAAAAAAAAAAAAAAAAAAAAAAAAAAAACTAACTAAAAAAAAAACAAAGAAACCTGTTATTAAAAACAGCAGTCAGTTTAGCAGTCGACCGATTTGACCCCAGTTTTCACCTGTCCAATTTTGATTATTCAAAATCAATTGTATCTAGCATCCTTACTTGCTGCCCTAACGTCTCACAATTCGACTAGTCCAGTCGAGTTTTAACATGCTTATAAATGTAAATATCAAACTTTGGGAATTATATATATGTAAATACATAAGAATTGTGTGGCAAGTATGTAAATCTCCCTATAATATTTTAATGTCAAATTATATCAAAATTTTTCATAGAAATATCAAACTATGTGCTAATTTTGAAAAAAAAAGCAATGTTTTATATATAGGTAATTATCCCAAATATGCATTTTATTTTAAATATGTTGATAGCCCCAAATTTTTTATGTAATACCGTAGATTTGAGTGTTAAATTTCCTCCCAATAACAAAGACGTCTCCCAGACCGCTGTCGACTATTAGAGCTTGAGGGTATGCAAATGGTGCCCTGCAGGTCATACTCCTCTTCTCCGGTTTTCCATTTCCGGCTCCCCCCTCCTTCAATCT
Source organism: Phalaenopsis hybrid cultivar (assembly GCA_002079205.1). Lineage (NCBI taxonomy): Eukaryota > Viridiplantae > Streptophyta > Magnoliopsida > Asparagales > Orchidaceae > Phalaenopsis > Phalaenopsis hybrid cultivar. Next base: position 416,700 of record JXCR01103810.1, on the reverse strand, counting down.
CTGCATACGTTTTACTGCTCCTCGGATTCTCTGCTGTCTTCTTCATTTGTTCTCAGCGGCAGATACCGGATGTTGACAACAAGGTTTTCTTCTCCGAAACGAGTCCCGCGGTATCTATCTTATTCTTTTGGAGAATTTGTTTTTTATTTTGTTTGTTTGATTTTATCGAAGCATAGCGCTCTCTAGGCCTTGCCATAATGTTTCGATGCTATTCTGGTGGTGATTTTTTAGCGCGTGTAGATTTATTCTTTTCGCATGATTCTGCGTTGTTATCCGCCTCGGAGTTTGCATTGTGGGTTAGCTGAAATATATGCGTATTTGTTTCAGTTCTTAGGTTTACAGTAACCTATGGTTTTTTCCAGAGAAAATAGTAGGATTTGATTAGGTTTGCAGCACTGCACCTTCTTTGATGATGAACCTTTTTGTGTTCTAATTCAGTGTGTGTAAGCAGGCTTAACGAAAAGGGATGGTCCAATTCTATTAAATGAATAAAAAAGAAAACAATTACACGTGTCACGTGTGGATATATTATAATCCTATTAAGAGATACAATAATTACTTTAGGGGCTGTATGGTAATGGACTTAACTAGAATTTAAGTCAAATATTGTCAGACAGAAAAAAATGACAATTTTAAGCCCAAGATTTAATAAATCTAGTTCATTCTCAATTTCTTCTCAATTTTATCTTAAATCCCAGATTTACTAATCCAAAAGAAAACAAAAGATATAAATGTACGACAACAACAATCCTTTATCTCGCTTAGTTGGGTTGGCTACATGAGTCCTTTTTCTCCATTGCATCTTATTTAGTGTCATATTTTCATTTAATTCTAATAGATTAAGAAAGGCAGAGATAGACCTAAAAAGACTTGGGTATATTGTAGGCTACATGAGTCCTTTTTCTCCATTGCATCTTATTTTGTGTCATATTTTCATTTAATTCTAATAGATTAAGATCAATTTTTATACAATATGCCCAAGTCTTTTTAGGTCTATCTCTGTCTTTCTTAACATAAGTTAAATCTAACACATTTGCTCTCCTAACCGAATTATCAAATGTTTGACGTTTAATGTGATCTAACCATCTAAGATGACTCTCTCTAATCTTGTCTGCCACTGGAGCTACACCAACCCTATCACGAAAATATTCATTTCTCATTTTGTCTCTAGGTTTCAAAGTCACCGTCCACCTACACATTCTCAAAACAAAAGATATAAATGTCAAAAAATAAAAAATAAAAAAAAGAAAAGAAAAAGAAAAAAGTGACATATAAAAACCCATGGGTAATAGGCTTAGAAAAGGGTGCTACAAAAACAACACCCAACTGCAACTAAAGATCAAAGAAGAGTACCCTAGTGCTAGTTGAAGAAGCAAGATAAAAGCTCCAAGCCCACAATTCAATCAAATGTATATGATGAAGCAACAAAATAAAAGCTTTAAGAAACGAGCATACAGGTTAGCATGGTCAATCAAAACCCCTTAAATTCCATCAAATTCTAACACAAGTCCACAATAACATCAGAAGGAATTTCTCTTGCATGAAGAAGCTGACATTACCGTAAAAAAGAAGAAAAACCTTAAAAAATACATTTAGGNCGCCAGTTCTCATTTGGTTAAGTCCACCATTGCTTCTAACAGTTATGTAACGGTCCCACGTATTGGCTACTGGTAATGACATAAAAGCTAGTGTGAGAATGTATTTAACTTTATCCTTCTGATATAAATAACAGCTTTGCTTGCCGTTGCAGCTAAGTGCTGAGAAATCAACAGGAAAAAAATCTCTCTCATAAATAATGTACATTCAATAATCAGTTTAATGGACACCAAAATANTTTTGATCAGTTTGAATTATAAATTTGTAAAATAAATTCATTTTGGTTGTCCAAAAAGTTGGATTGAACCGATCAAATATAATGCATGGCCAAAGCATACTAAACAACAATTTGGCTCGGTTGTTTCAGTACAACTTGGATAAATCAAAGTTAATTGCATTACACAATTAATTATTTCATTTATATAAATTATGCATTTTTTATTGCATAATTGATAAGACTTAAACATAGTTAAATTCATATAATTGCAAACATCATTTAGTTCATAAAATGTTTAATTACAGAAGTATTGTTAAAATTATATACTTATGAAAGCATAGTTAAAATCATATATTTTTATTTAATTGTGGTCGTACTAAAAATTTTGATTCAATAACCAATCCAATAACTGAAAACTAAACTTTTTAATAATTTAAGCCAATATCCAAATTACTATTTAACAATCAAACCAAATCATTCAAAAGAAATTGGCTCTTATTATAATAAAAAATGTTCTCCCCCTTCTCTGAATTTGTTTTTATTGATCAATTGTAGCATTAAGAACTTGTAGAAGGATGGGAGGAAATAGAAAAATAGGATCCATAGGGTAAGATTGTTCTAAACAATGCGAAAGAGAATTGGTGTCTAAAAAAAGCTGAGCATAGTTGATATCGTTTTAGGGCTCCTATAAGGTGTTCGGGAAGCGGGTTTTGCAAGAAGTTGGTTGTGCAAGAGAATGATAACATGGGTGGTCAACGGTGTTTGGATGAGGATAGATAAAGTTAAGCAGCTGTCCAAACTAAAAACAGCTGGTCAAGAGGCGAAACAACGAGATACGGACAACGAAGAGGTTCTTCCACTTGTTCCTGAGCAAGATACAAACACACCACTTGCAAAATAGAAATGATATAACACTCTGAAGAGCATAAAATAGAGAAAAGTTTCTCCAATTCATAAAATCTGCAAAAATGAAAATCCAAACAACTAAAATACAACATATGTAAAAGTCTCATAATAGAAAATAAACTAAGAAAATAAGAAATCAAAAAAGAACCAAAAAAAGGAAGAAATGAAAAAAATCAAATTTCCTGAAAATAAAATATATAAAAATAAAAAATAAACAAAGAAAATCGACCAATTATTCTCTCAGTTGCAGGAGCCGCAGGTCGTTTGACTTGCGATATCACTGGAGCTTCCGCATCCCGAGTTAATGGATTTTCTCCAATTTATTTCATATTTAGCTTGATGACAACCTTAATGCCTTTGTCAGCAAGCTTATCCAATTTGTAAGCCAATACATGTCATCCAACAAAAGAAATAAGTTTACTATGTATCGTTTATGCCGGATAAGAGGTGACCAATTAAGAGAAGGTACTGAGTAAATAAAACCACAGTCTTAGAGTTGCTAAACTACCAGAATTCACCTCAAAAAGTTTTTTGCAGCCTCCCTAATAATAAAATATTTAGTACTAAAAGCATCCCATAAGGTGGGAAAGCAACGATTCCCATTATTGATAATGTAGTTGACATTTTCTTGAATAGGTAGCCTCAAAGTATGGTAACAATTTGGGCTTAACCAATCTATAAGGGATTTTCTAGCAAAAATTTATAGATTGTTTTTCTCAAACAATGAATGCACTCTCCCTTCTTCTCAAGAAAAAAACAGTTCATGATGCCAATTAAAGCCACAGATCCAACTAGTTTTTACAAGAATCATTTTTTACCTCCTTGAGCTTTTTATACAAAATATAGATAGGCTTTCTATGAACAAAAGAAGCCCAAGCCTTAGCCATCTTAGTCTTATACTTAGGCAGGGTCAAAAAAAAATTTGAAGAAGAAATGATGCCTCGTCGTAGTAGAGTTACCCATATTTATGAGAGGGGAATTGTCTAATGATGAAGGAATTTGGAAATATATCTGCCCATTGATATTCTATCAATTCTAGAGTATATACAAATTATCTTTTTTATTATATGACCATGTGACGAGATCAGTGCTTGGCATCTCTAATAAGATGATATTAAAGACAAAATAGTTGAAACATATGAGATTATTATGAGGAGTTATATTTACTCCAATTTTTTCATTATTAGATATAATGCTATTAATGTCACCAAAGTTATTCAAGCAGTATCGATGATGGGAGCAAGCTCTCATATAAACTCCCAATGCATTTCTCTCCCCTAGCATCATTTATAAAGAAATTAACCTTAAATCTTATAGAGCTACAGAATGTGACTTCACCATGAATAAGCTGAGGAGCGATAATAATGGGAGTAAATGAAAGTCGTATATGATTCTGTTTCACCCAAAATTCTCCCACTATCGCAGCATTGAAAATTATTGCATGAATTTTCATTTGGAAAAATCCTTATAATTTTTTTCTTAAATAGTTTCAAACTAGATTTGGGATTTACTTTTGTTTCAAGTAAACCCATATGATCTGTTTGGTGATCCCAGGTCAGCTCCTTCAATCTAGCATGCAACCTTACCCTCAGTTTTCATAGGGGTGGTTCATAATGGTTGAAAGAGCTTTTATCTTTGGCTTTTTAGTGTTGTTGGAAATGTTTAGGAGGCAAAGACATTGCTTGAATGGATAGAAGGAGGGGCAGACATTCTTTGAGTGGGTAGAAGGGCCATGAGTGAAAAACAAGATGGGGGAGTAAAGATATCCGAGGAATAAATGGGTAGTAACTATAAAACAATTTAAGTTAAATTAAGTGGGAGGAGGAGGGGAAAGATTAGGGCGAGAAGAATAAGAACCTAAATCTCTGAGCTTGATGGTTGGCTTGATAGAAGAGCTGAAGAGGAGATAGAGGTTTTCAATTTAGATTTTTAAGGGCTTTATTAGTGTCTAGTTAGGCGCCAGATAGCAATTGATTTTTTATTTTATTTTATTTATTTATTTTATTATATTTTTTGAGGGGGCTTGTCACTTGTTTCTTTTTATTGGAACAATAGATGTGAGATTGAGATATTGTTTGGGGCATGAATTATCATTTCGAACAAATGAAGTGCTAACTGAGCACACATTAGTTTGAAGCTTTCAATCATAAACAATTTGCTGATTAAATTAGTAAAAATAAAGAGTTTGTTAATTTGCACATAAACTTGGGCAAAAGGTGAGCTTGAATTTTATAATAGTGATCTTTCTTTTTGGCTAATTATTACCCAATGTGCTTGTCACTTTTGAGGGGAATTATATAACAATTGATTTTTTTATTTTATTTTATTTATTTACATTTTTTGAGGAGCTTGTCACTTGCTTCTTCCTGTTGGAGCAATAAATGTGGGGTTAAGGTATTGTTTGGGACATGAATTATCATTACGAACAAATGAAGTACAAACCGAGCACACTTTCAGTTAAAGCTTTCAATCATAAACAATTTGCTAATTAAATTAGGAGAATAAAAAATGTGTTGATTTGAACAAAAACTTGGGCAAAAGGTCAGCTTAGATTTTATAATAGTGATCTTTCCTTTAGCTAATGATTACCCAATGTGCTTGTCACTTCCGACCACAACTTTCATTCCAACAACATAATGAAAGTTGAGAAGTTCGATCCGTAAAGGGATCTTGTCCAAGCCTCTTTAACTGGAGTAAAATCCTAAGTCTATTTAGGCCCTCTACTCAATACAATACCATAATCTACTCGATATAATACCATAATCCATGGTAAAAGAACTTGAAAAGAAAGAAGTAATAAGGAGATCAACATTGCAATATAGTTTCTATTCTTTCTATATTGCATTAAGAAATGATCCATAATATGGTCGCATGTTGACAGCTTGCCCCACCAACATAAGTTCCCGACCCTTTTCCCTTGTTGAGAGATCATCAAAAGTAAAAGAGACTTGCTTCTCATCTCCAAGCTCAAAAAACAGGGTAAACTTTTTATTCTTGGTGGCGTGAAGTACGTTTTGATTAAAGAGTAAGGGATTTGAAAGATTTTAAATTCTTGAGGAAAGGGGAGGAATCTTAAGCTTGGAAGAAGAATAAGTGGGCGAGGGATTTGAGAGATTTTCAATTCTTGAGGAAAGTAGAGAAATTCCAAGTGGGGAAGAAGAATGAGATGAAGATGAAAGGGGAGGGAGAAAACTTGGAACTAGATTTCTGATAAGTAGGGCTCTATGCAATTTAGGTGTGGAGGCAAGGGGAGAGAAAAAGGGAGTGGAGAGCAAAAGAGCATCCTGCTCCTTCAACCTAGAGCTGGAGGAAAAGAGAGTCACAAATAATGAAGCAAAATATCTTAGAGACAAATCTGAAGAGAGAATGAGAATAACTGCTTCCATAGGTGAAGCGGAGCTGAGAAGGAATGAAACCGTGAATTTTCAAGTCTGTAGGAAATATCTTTCTGTTCCACTTAGTTTTTTCTTGGGATGTGAGATATACTATTTTATTTGAATTTAACCAGTTTTCTGCCTGTTATGTTTAATGCTAGAAGGTTCATTGTTTAAGATGTGAAAGTGTAAAGCTATTATGCTAATCTATCTGTTTGAACTTATTGTTAATGATTTTAGTCCCATTTGATGTCTTCAAAATGCCTATATTGTCTTGGCCTCCTGGGTTTTTATCTCTGGTGCTTTACTCTGGTTTCTAAGCAGTTCATAGCTCTTGTAAAACATTCTTCTTGTGAACAAACCCAGAAAGTTCACTTCTTAGCTGGGATTTCTCCAAGTGCCAAGCCATTTGACAATTAGCTCATCCAAACAAATTTAACATGGGGTTGACCTGCTAAAGCTTTGTGGCAGTTTAGTGCACTCTCTAATGCTCTCATCGACGGTCTTAAGCTAATCATCTTTGATCCATCTTTTTTTGTCTAGCCCTGTTTTGCATATTTTAGAATTGTTTGTTGGCTTAAATGTATACTTGAAGGACCTTCAATATTTGTAGGTACAAAATTTTGTTTGGAATAAAATGGTCATATTGCGTAAATTTTTATTCATAGTAGTTGCTCATTTGCCAAGGCGATTCTGTACATTTTCCTTGCACAAAAACATCTCATGGCTTTTTTACACTCACCGGATCTCAGTTTCATCAAATTTTAGTTTTTTGAGTAATAGTGTCATGCAAAACTTAGCCACTGAGTTCTTTGATAAAAAAACTAGGAATCTGATTGCTAGTGCTTCTTTCCCACAATTCACTTTCCTCTGTGATATCACTTGGTGCCATCTTGCAAATCTTGATCTTACTGGAAAAGTCTGCATTTATGATGCCATTTTTTTTAGAAAACATCCTTTTTATTGTTCATTGTTGACATTCGCTAATTTTCTTCAAATCTAAATAAATTCTTCTGGTATTATGGCTACCGATTCTAAGCATTGATTTTGTAAGTTTGCATTCAAAATTTATTGTAATTTATATTGATTTAAATTTTCCAGAATTTCAGAGGCTGCTTGTTTTTTCTCCACCCTCTCTCCCCATTCTAGATCTTTTGTTCTTTGCATTTACATTTTATTTTTTTGTCTCCTAAACTTGAATTACATGTTTTGAAAGGACTTCATTTTCTTTTGACAGATATTAGAGGACCAATTATGGGATTCTCCCTCTACTCTTCGTTACCATCCATGTGTCAGGCCCACTCATAAATATGAAGGTTATTTTTCATTGCTTCAATCCCTTTTTTTGCATTTTTTATTGTTTGAAATTCCTATTTCATCAAATTCTCTAGATTTTGCAAGATCAACATATAAATATATTTTGGTGTCCATTAAACTGATTATTGAATGTACATTATTTATGAGAGAGATTTTTTTCCTGTTGATTTCTCAGCACTTAGCTGCAACGGCAAGCAAAGCTGTTATTTATATCAGAAGGATAAAGTTAAATACATTCTCACACTAGCTTTTATGTCATTACCAGTAGCCAATACGTGGGACCGTTACATAACTGTTAGAAGCAATGGTGGACTTAACCAAATGAGAACTGGCGTAAGTTCTTCTCACTCGCATTACCTGCTTTTTTATTGTTTTTGAACCTGCCCACGGTTTCTACTATATAATCAATCTTCTTTATAGATTTCAACTTAATCATTTATATGTAGCAATATCAAGTGAGTCCCGATTTGTCCCAATTTGTTTGCATTATATGGGAAACGATGCTATGAAATTACTGTAAAGCTTGATGCTTTTATGCCATTTGATTGCTTTGAGGCCTTTAGTTCTCAGTTCAGGTTCTAGAAAGGAGGCGTGATTTGTTTTGTGAAGGTCTCTTTTCATTTATTAAAATATTTATACATATCACTTAGAACAATTTTGATGTAGATGTATTAGGGCCTAGTGTTTGCCAATGCGGATCCATTACGAATCATGATATGCATAAGATCATGCATGCATACAAATTCATTGGTTACAAACTCTTCATTTTGATTTCTGTTTGTCACTTTAGATAAATGTTAGATAACATGTTGAAATTTGATGCAAACAATAAGTTAACAGCATTCTGCTAAAGGCAATGCAAGAAAACTTCCAGAAAAAAAAAGGGGAAAAGCATGCAATTAACTTTAAATATGTGCTGGTGGAATTCTGACAGTATCTAACTTGATTATAAACAATCAAAATTTCAATCCAATAACCATGGAAGAAAGTAAGAGAAAAGAAATCACTCGAGATAGTAGAACTACGCCTCACGCTTATTCAAAAGATAACCTCTTTCAAAAATCTCTTAGTCTCTCAGTACACTCTCAAAATTAGAAAGAATAATATATCTAAAGAAAATTTTATTCAAAGCTAGTTGATTGAGTTTAACATACCTCGTGTCCCTTCTTTATGAGTACATCAATTTTCTTTGTCATCTCATGACCACTTTTTCTCTCTTCTAATTGATTCGTGATAACTTTGGCCATCCAATTTTTGGCATTCACATTTCCATACGTTTTTAGTTTTCTTTTAGAAGCCTTGCATGTGTACATGCACAAAGAAGCTTTGTAGTAGTGATAAAAATTATTATAATTTTCATACCATTTTGCTTCCCATGATACTTTGATTATGTTATCAGTGAATGATTACTTCATCCTTTTTTAAGATTTGTATACTTTTTCAATATGATTTTGAATCTCCTCATCTTCAGATAAGTGATATGGTTGCCGTGGCTCGGATAATGAATGCAACTTTAGTAATTCCTCTACTAGATAAGAGATCATTTTGGCAGGATTCAAGGTTTGCAGGCTTATAACCATTACTATCTGTAGTTGAAGAATCCTCCCATAATTATTGCATCATATCTTTTATAACTTGCCACTTGTGAGCAGCACCTTTGCAGACATTTTTGATGAGCCTCATTTCATTCGATCCCTTCGAGGAGATGTGCGTGTTGTGGGGCATCTACCAAAGGAATTGGAATCAGCTCCGAGGGCTCGTAAACACTTTAGTTCCTGGGCTAGTGCTAGTTACTATGAGGATTTGGCTCAAAGAATATGGAAGGAGTATCAGGTAGTCTTTCCTGCTTGTTTTGGTCAGGTGATTGATATTGTAGAAATTCATCCATATACACTTTCAATAAGTTGGTTTTTCCTTGGTTAGGAAGAGAACTGGCCAAGCATTGAGATGCAATATGTTCTAGCCAAACAATTATATATCTGAAATTGCAATCCTTAGTTTTCTCAATGTAGCTATTTTTTTTTCTGTTAATTGAAAATTTTTACGTTCTTTGAATTTCTAAAGCTGGTATTTTGGTCAGGTCATTCATGTGCCCAAGTCTGATTCCCGTCTAGCTAACAATGACTTGCCTATTGATATCCAAAAGCTACGATGCCGCACTTTATATAATGCACTTAGATTTTCCTCTCCAATTGAGGAGCTTGGAAAGGTCAAATCCCCTGCTTTATGGATTATGTAAAGACTTTTTTTTGCAATTTCTCTAACAATTATACTTTTGTTCATTTAAGAGATGTCCTGCGGTATTTTGGTAAATTAGGTACTGAGCCTACGTGATACTGAAACCACAGAAGCTAGTGGAGAGGTTGAGGTCACATGGGCGATATATTGCCCTTCATCTGCGTTATGAAAAGGATATGCTATCATTTACCGGCTGTACTTATGGCTTGAATGAAGCAGAAACTGAAGAACTAAGAATTATGAGGTACATTGCAATTTAGATAAATATTCTTACTGCGTATTTGTGAACATGGCTTGAAAGTTCTTTTTTTTTTGAAGGGAGAATACAAATCACTGGAAGCTGAAGAAAATTAATTCAACTGAACAGAGAAATGAAGGGTCCTGCCCTCTAACGCCAAAGGAAGTTGGAATCTTTTTGCAGTCTCTAGGTTATCTTTCATCAATCTGGATATACATTGCTGCTGGTGAAATATTTGGTGGTCAAACTTACCTGGAAGATTTGAGATTTCGTTTCCCAAACTTGGTTTTCAAGGTTTTGTTATTGAATAATTAATTTGTATATTTCTGCTGGAGGATTTAAACATGTGAAGTTTGAACTCTGACATCAAAGTGACTGGTTTATGTAGGATACAATAGCTACAAGTGAAGAATTGAATAAATTTGCCAGTCATGCAACACAATCTGCTGCTTTAGATTATATTATATCAGTTGAAAGTGATCTGTTCGTTCCTTCATATACTGGTAACATGGCAAGAGCTGTGGAGGGGCATCGGAGGTTTCTTGGGCACCGTCCCACAATTAGTCCAGATAGGTACTGCTTCTTTAAACTTCTGGATTATTTTACAAGTTAGTATAAAGGCTGCGCTTATACATTTACCTCACCATCCTGATTGCTAATATAATTTCAACTATTTGTTATGAAGAATGCATTATTATTATTATTATTATTATTATTATTATGATTATTATTATTATTATTAATATGATGATTATTATTATTATTATTTTATTGAAAATTTTACATGTATTCTTGTATGACCAATTTGATTTTCAGAGGCATCATTGTTGAATGTGATCATTTAGATTGATACATTGTTCTTAATGTGATATGTGGTTTGAGATAGGAATTAGAGCCAATTTTTCCACATAAATTAGGTAAAATAAAATATTTTTTCTTCACCAACACAAAACGGTATAACTCAAATATATAAAGATAAGCACCTTCACTTCGAGAGATAGACGATCTCTCCCAACACCTATAATTTGAGAGATAGATGATCTCTCTGAAATCCTAAATCTAAGATTCAAGCCCACACTCTCATGCCTTCTTGATCCTAAACATATTAGCCCTATTTATACTCTCATATAATAATAACTAACAAATGACTAAATTACCCGTAATAATACTTCTCTCCCAAAAAGACACATTTGTCCTCAAGGTGGGGAAAAAAAATTGCTGCTAGATCAAGTCATTTGGTTCCCACATTGCATCCTTATATGGCTATAATTTCCATTTAATCAAAAATTTGTAGTGACCCTATGAGTTGAAAATGTAGTCTTCTACACATTTTTTGGCCACATTCGAATTTATTGATATCTTTATTTCAAGTCAATCTTGGAGAATACTGCAGCCCCAAACAATTCTTTCAGTAGCTTATCACTCGCCGTAAGATCTGCTAAGATAATATCACTTTTCTCTTCCATGTTTTGCAAGTAGATGCAGAATCCCAACCCTGCGTTCTGAATTGCATTCATCGTGATCTTGAGCTTTACCAAAGTCTTGCATAAACTGGGGTAACCGCGAAGCACCCCTGTCTTGTCTCCCTTTTGAATATTCTGAAGTGTCAAAATCGGTCCATTACACTCTCCCATGCTCTTCTCCACCTGTCTTATTCCCATCATTACTCTTGAATCGTCTTCCGCTCAGAAGGCTGTAACAACAAAAAGGCACTAACGCAGTTGGATGTTGCCCTCCGCTTGGGTCCATCCCACTATAGTTCCCTATTCAAGACCGAAATCTTTAGAATCGATCTCCACCAGCCCTGCATCCCATCTCGTCCTATTTCGCCTGAATCTCTCGTGTCCTGCAGTTCCCTCCAGGTATTGCCGCTCGAATTCGCTTCCGACTTCTTCGTTGAATCCCACGTGCTTCCACTCATTCAAGTCGTTTGGATGTCATGCTATCCTTTTCAAGTGTTTCCGCTCGAGTCTGCTCCCAATAACTTTGCTCAATCCTGTGGCTCCCATCTGCATAGAATAGTTGCTCCGTCATGATGTTGCGTGAATCCTTCAGATTGATGCACCTCATATCTGCTCCTGATTCCTTCACTTAGTTCCGCAGATTCAGCTCTTCCTAAAGCAACGACGTTACCTGATGCCAAATGATTTCCTTAGATTGTTGTCGTTCGCATTCGCTCCTCACATTGTTGCTCGATTTCATAGCAAGCGAAGGCGGGTTTGTGTGAAACTCCACGATCTTTCTCATTATTTCTTCTAGGGCTGTGAATCTCTTCTCCATGGATGAGAGTCATCCCTCCATAGACGAGAAACACTCCATTTCCGTTCTGATTTGGCTCTGGTACTGCCATTACTTCCATAAAATTTTTTTTATCAAGAAAGCGAAACTCTTGTACATTGAGATACCGTTGTCGGCTTCCCAGGTAATCCGAATCCCATCCGAATCCCGACTCTTTCGCGACTAGGGGATGCCGCGATCCTTCCCAGCTAGCTTGTATCGTGAGTGGATTGCGAGATTGGGTCACTATACGCCGTGTTTCTTGGTTTGCTTCCCATATAGGTTGGATCGATCGATTGACGCTCTATACACCGCAATCCTAATGTTGGCTTCACAGCTAGCTCTTATCATGACTGTATCACGATAAATCCCACTGAATTATCACAACTATATAGTGATCAATCTTCGTTTATTCCCAGTTGCGATTGTTTCTCGCGAAGCCCCGTGTGTTGCGATCCTTCCACACAGATTATTCACGTCAGTGATCTTCCTAAAGTCAAATATTCTGAAATCAATTTGATACGAATCAAAGCAAATTTTTTCACAGAATTTAGGGAAAATAGAATGTTTTTCTTCACTAATAAAAGCACTACAACTCAAATACATAATATATAAGCACCTACAATTGAGATATAGGCGATCTATCCCAAATCCTTAACTTAAGACTCAAGACCACAATCTCATGTCTTCCTAACCCTAAACATATTAGCCTATGTACACCTCCATATAATAAAAACTAACAATTGACTAAATTGTTCTTTGGCGTATGCATAACAGCTTGATTCATCTTATTGTGCAATGCTTTCTTGAGGCTAGGCGTTTTAAGGCAGTTTATTGTTATAACATCATTGTTTGACGATTGTGGGTATTTGTTTATTTCATATTCTATCGGCTGTTCTTCTATCTATTTTCTCTCAGATGATAGTGATCATTGAACCTCTATGGTTGTTGAACATATCTCTTCGCTAAAGCTAATCTGAGAATGGCCAAATGATGCATAAATAACTTAAAAAGTTGAATTCCTATTACTCGAGGATCAGTAAAAGAAATACTTATTATAGTTGCATTGATTATTTACTTATTTTCAGCTCGATTTCTTTGTTATTGCACTGTATATTGTGCCTCAATCGTACATGACACGCTTCTTTTTAAAAAGCTATTCTACTTCTGACACCTGCAGCCTGCTTTTTCTTAATGTTCTTAGTGCAATTTTATCTGTTATCAGGAAAGGCTTGGTGGTGCTTTTTGATAAGATAGACAAGGGAGAGCTAAAAGAAGGTCCGAAACTGTCACACCTTATAACTCAAATGCATAAACTCAGGTAGAAAGAACTTTTGCATGAGATTCATAAGAATTTCCTTTTGGATGCAATGAATTTTATCTAAGGATTCTTTATGCTTGGCCTCACTATATTAATTATTGATCTCACCTCACAGAAAAGGAGCTCCAAGAAAAAGATATGGTTCCTTACCTGGAATGAAAGGACGTAACCGGTTAAGAACTGAAGAATCTTTTTATGAGAATCCATTTCCTGAATGCATATGCGGAAATGGGAAGACAGTGCATAACATATAGCTTTGTGGTAATTAATATTTTTTAGAAAGATTTACATTCCTACCACTCAATTTTTATGTATTTACATATTTAACACCTAAATTTAATTTTTTCATGCATATGCTACCTTATCTATGCATGAAAATGTGTATTTCACTTTTTAAAAGTTAAAATAATGATATTTTTATCTGAGATGAAAAATTTGGGTGTTAGAAATGTAAAAAATGAAGTGTAGGTGTTAGATATGTCAATACATAGGAATTGGGTGGTGTATGTAAATTCTAATACTTATTAATTTTTAACGTGGAACTGTCTCGGCCTTGGGCAAGCTATGAACTAAGTACTTGGTATTTTTACCCGTTAGTGCTCAACTTTTTTTGCTTCTAGCTGCTTTTACTATTTTGATCTACGCTTTGAGATAACCATATTAAGTTCTTTTTTGGGTATTACTAGAATTACAATCTCGGAAGGTTATTGCAAAACATTGTAGCGCTTTAGGGGATAAAACGTCACTTTACTATTCGCATTGAAGACGGAGAGAATTTTTTGTTGACGAAAAATAGTGTCAGTTTTAAGATTAGGATTCGCAAAGGTTTCTAGTTTATTTTATTTCTATTTGAAAGGTCATGGACAAATTGCTGATTGGATTATTCTTCTAGATTCTTCTTTGCACAAAATTGTTTGTCAGATATTTAACGTTAATAATCAAAATTTACCTTAATACATTGATGAGATCATTGGTGCATTTTAACCCATCATTGAGCCATCTACTCTATTGGGAAAATTATTTCTAGCACTAGGTCCCTTATGTTTGGTTCTAGTAACAATGGAGTTTAATAGTTTTCATTTTCATCATTTAGTTTCTAGAACTAAACCTTTAAACTAATCTGTTAATCAATAATTCAAAATCATTATCAACATTATACTTATCTCAACTGTTTGGGGTTTAGTTTTATAAAATGTCATTCTTCATCATTCCAGTTCCACTTGAGATAAACCTATTGTTGGCAAATATATCCAAACTACTTTCATCCATATTATTTTTGGTTTACCTTTTTCTTTCTTAGCCCTTATCGCTAATTTTATCTAACTCATCTAAGGGGCGTATTTTCTACTACTTGTTGTGTACCTGTGCAGAACACGTCTTTTGTCAACTATTTTATCTTCAATAAATATTTCTCCAACCATCTTACTAATATTTTCATACCTTGACTTATTTTCTTAAGTTTTGCCATCTACCCATCTTAATGTTCTTATTCTCATTGTGCTCAAGTTGGCTATGAGCAACTCCTTTATCATACATCCCTTTATTTAACATTGTGGATGTAATTACAATTTTATAAAATCTGCCTAAAATTTTGATGATATTCTCTTATTTTATATACTTTATGAGACAGTTATCCATGTTAACCAGCTAATCATAAACTAAAATTACATATAATATACCAAGTCTTTATTTTGCTAATCAAAGTTATTTATACTTGAATCATTTTTGCCATTGTTCTCTTTGCAATTTTTTCGCCAAAAGTTTCTTTAACCAGAACCATGTCGTTTTGCAAAAAGCATTCATCAAATCACTTCACTTTGGATACCTTTTTAGCTGTGAAGTGGAGACACAGACGCATGATAGATATGGTGACATGACATATTGTAAAAAAATAAGATACTATACAACATGGACACATTTTTATATTTTTAATAAATTCTTATTATAAATATGTATTTTAAATATTTTCTACTAAATTTGTCTCCTTTGCACTTATGTCCAACCATCACAAATTATGGCAACTCCATTCTTAGTCTAGGTTTCTATATAGACTCGAGCATTCTCTCAACATTCGTTCTCTTTTTTAAGCAAAGTTATTCTTAGCAAATTATAACCAAGAGAAATATATCTCGTGATTATGTTATTTGCTGCAATTGAGAACACACTAAAATAATATGAATTTCTTGCTAAATGAAATTGAAGAGCTGCAAAATAAATCATTCGAGTGATTTTTTTATTTAAATGATCTCTATGTTACAAATTAAATGTTCTTTCAATAATACTATTGCTCTACATTTTTCTTTTCTCATGATCTTATTCATAACATTTTGCTAAATAAATTCCCACCTGATCGAGAGCTACACAACTGTTTAGAACCCCTTAGACCAGAAGAAGAAAGTGGAACCTTTCTGAATGCAACATTTTTTTTCTCTCTATGAACATCTAGCTTCTGCATATCTTGAATTTGTGTCGAAGTTACTTTAGGACATGCTCGAGTACCAACTTCAAATTATCGAAGCAAGTGTGCTCTAAGTCTAGAATATGTTCCCTAGAACTTTCCTTGACAAAAATGACATTGAAATTCTATAATGGCTTTTGTTTCGATTGATCTCAATTTCTCGAATATGGTGACATATGACCATAAAGGCTTTGTTTTGTCCTCTATGAGATTGTTAGAGGTACGTTCAGTAGCCATTATCCTATTAATCATTTGCCTAAAGTATATATTATATGGCACAGTTGGCCTTAAGGAGGTGGTACTCGAATTGTTAGACACATTAGGGGTAATTGGAGACTTGTATAATAGCCTCTGGGCATTCCTTTTAATATATATATATATATAGAGAGAGTAAAAGGATGATGGCCATTTATATAGATAGCACACAAACAATTATTCTTTATTTTACATATTTCACACCCAAATCTACTAAATGCATAAGAATTCACTGGTAAGTATGTAAATGCCTCATTTAATTAATCTAAATACCAAATGGTTTGTGTTGTTTATTCAAATGTTAGAGGCTTAGAGCTGATGCATACATGAATACATTGATTAGTGAAGCAAGATTTCAAAGATTTCAACATTAGATTGTACATATAATTCCTTGTCATATTACCTACATGCCACTCAATCCTTTCCCTATGTTATCAAATTTTCCAAAACAACCACTAATTAGCAAGGTTCACTACTTGCTGAATCAAGTCCACCTTTTGATGCACAGATAAAGTGGTATGCAAGTAAATATCAAAGTTTTAGCGTGAGATAAGTAAATACATAAGAATTTCGTGTTACTAACTTACCACCGACAAAAAAGAAAAAGTGGGGGGGGGGGGGGCAAACCACGTTGGTTTAAGCGCTAAACCTGCATGCGTGGATGGTCCTTTAGCTCGTTTCAATGCTTTGGATCGTCCCCTAGCTCGCGTCAATGCTCTAGACCGCGAGGGAGATTGTGTGGATGCTTTGTATCGTGTTCTGGACTGTGCCCTAGCTGCAGTTGAAGCTCTGGATCGTCCCTTAGCTTGTGTCGAAGATCATTGGAAGCATTGTATCATGCTCTGGATCGTGTCCATGCTCGAGTGATAGCTCCGGATCACATCGAAGACTCCCTTGCTTCGATTAGGGTTGCTTGACAAATTTTTTGCATCGATCAGGGCTGCTCCATGACTCCCTTGCTTCGACTAGTGACTCTCGACGACGGTTTCCTCACTGTTCGCTTCAACAGGGCTGTTCAGAATGATTATGAGGCGATGTTAAGACTGTAAGACCTATAGAATGTCGTAGCTTTGTTTGTTTGTTGCCTTTGCTTTGATGCCGCTTGAATTTATCTTCCCATGTATGGTGTCGGGCTATGTTTGAACGGTGTCGAGATTTGTCCGGGAAGTATCAAATTAATTGGACAGCTTCGACACGTTTAACAGTGTCGGTACATATCTGCCAGTAAATGATTTGGTCTTTATTGCTAATCTTTGATGTAATCCTAGTGTAATTTGATCCTTTTGATTACTGCAGAAATACTTGAAATAGTGGTCACATTTTCCCTTACATATTATTAATACATGTTGAAACTTTTTTGATGGACATGTTTCCTAACGAACCAAATATATTCTTGAGTTACTCTTCATTTACTTTTCAATGATCAGTAAGGTCATATTAAGATCTTTTCTTTCTTTTTAATGCTTCTGTATTGCTTTTTTAATATAATAAATACTTGCATAATTGATATTATGGATTAAACTTGAATTTATCTTCCAAAGTGGCAGTATGCTTTCTATGTCCTTGTTTTGTTAGTATGACCCATAATTGCATTGAATAGTCATAAATTTAATTCCTCATTTATCACTTCAATTTTGAGCACATATTTTGTTTCCAAATATTGATATAAAATGCTTTTTATCTAGTAATTTGTCATTCTCTTAGATTTTTCTTGGATTGAATAAAAAATGAGGATATCAAATAAAATTCTTATAATTTATCACTACCTGGCTTGGGGTTGGAATTAATCAAAGCGGTAACAGATGGTCGGATGGTAGGAACTAAGTTTTTTATATTCATTTATCATTTAACAAATGAAAGAGTCACTAATCAAATTAATTAAAGCGATATAATTTAAATTTACCTCACTATTGGTTGTATGTGCATTCTATAAATATTTTCTTCTAGCCCTCATTTTTAATCAATTAAATTAACTTGAAAATTTAGTTTAAAAATAACAGTGAGTTAAACAAGACAGTGAATACTTGTATTCTTAAATTACAGTAATACAAGAAAAAAAAAAAATATGCATACCACTTAAACTTTGAATAAATCAATATAAATAATTAATAATATTAAAAAATCTTACTATATCATTAGTATATAAATATTATTCTATATCTGTACAACCGTCACACGAACATCATCTAAAATTTGTATCAATCAAGATACTTCAATATTAATAATTTTTTTTATATATGTGCATGGGTACTTTAGTGTTACTTCACTAGTATCATAAAGGGGTAACTCCATCATAGTCAATCATGCACTTACAAATATTCTATAAAATTCACTATTTATTAAGAATATATTTCATTCTCATTTATGTATCATATAATGTGCTTATAAATCTTTCAAATGATAATTTAAGTAATGTTGTGCAGAAATATCATTCCTATGCACACATTATTCTTACAATATGAACAAAAGTTCACTAGAATTCAAAACTCCCAAGTTTGTAGTAATTTTGATAGACTAATAAATGCATTTGGCCTAAAAGAAACAAAATATCAATATAGTATAATAATATGAGTACTCATCTTGATGTCGATTAATTTGCTTTGACATCAAATCTTCTAAAATTGGAAGCCTAACATGGTATAAAATTTATAATTTAATATTTTAATCAATTATTAACTTTTCATTGTTTAATTATTAAATTTTATTAATTTATTTTATGTAATCCTAATTATATATATAGACATATTATTCAAAATATATGTATAATATTCATATTAATTATTTTAATTAAAAATGAAACCTCACCTTTATAACCTTACATTCGATCGAGCCCTTTCGGTGCAACCCTAGCCACATGAGAAGAAACTTGTCACGCGGAATTCACACGAAGCCATCCTCGCCCGAGATTTCCTCTTTCAACTGCCTTCTTTTCATCCACCGCAACTTCAATATCGGTTCACCCAACAACTTCTGTTGTCGCCTCTTCCTTCTGCACCATGCGCTCGAACTCAGCCCGTCATTTATTCTCGTGATCTCTTACACTGATTGCCCAGGAGGTCACTTGCTTCCTTCTTCCTATCGCATGAGTTTTTGGACATGGACACCTTCTTCCTCCTTCGACGACATTGCCTCTCGCACAAGCTCTCGACGTACACACCTTCCTTAGCGGCGTCACCTTTACTACCGTCGAAACTACCGTAGGCTGTACCGCATTTGTCTTATACCTAGCTTGTGCTTGTCTCTCGTAATCACCAATCTCCTGATAAGTAACTCGGCTCTATCACATCATTTTTATAGGGCGAACTTGTCTATTTAGCTTCTGATCCCCTTGTTTCACTTTTGGAATTAACCAAGATGAGAACAGACGGTTGGACGGTGGAAGTTAAATATTTTCATATTTATTTTTTGTAGCTATCTATTAATATATGAAAGAGTCACTAATCAAATTAAATAAAGTAGTACAAATAAAATTTATCTCGCTATTGGTTATCCGCGTCTTCTAAGCTTCAGAGTTTGTAGTAATTTTGATAGACTGGTAAATGCATTTGGTCTACAAGAAACAAAATATCACCATAGTATAAGAACATGAGTACTCACATTGATGTCGATTAGTTTGCTTGGACATCGACTCTTCTAAAACTGGAAGCCTAACTTATATAAAATTTAATTAATTTAATATTTTAATCAAATATTAACTTTTCAATATTTAATTATTAAATTTTATTATATTGTTTATTTAATCCTTGTTATAT